>SJYV01041545.1:64117-85337 GCA_006410875.1 Neotragus pygmaeus
TCCAACCAGTCCATTCTGAAGGAGATCAGCCCTGGGATTTCTTTGGAAGGAATGATGCTAAAGCTGAAACTCCAGTACTTTGGCCACCTCATGTGAAGAGTTGACTCATTGGAAAAGACTGATGCTGGGAGGGATTGGGGCAGGCGGAGAAGGGGACGACCGAGGATGAGATGGCTGGATGGCATCACGGACTCGATGGACGTGAGTCTGAGTGAACTCCGAGAGATGGTGATGAACAGGGAGGCCTGGCGTGCTGCGATTCATGGGGTCGCAGAGTCGGACATGACTGAGCAACTGAACTGGACTGAACTGAACATAACCAAGTCTTAAAGAAGGAAAGAGGGAGGCTTTGTGATTTGATGAATCAGCAAAGATATGGCTTTCCTGTCATCTTATCACATAGCTGTAGCCACAGCAGGAGAATGTTTCAGACAGGAAGGAACATATAATATCTCCTCACAGTTCTGTTTGCTAGAACTCAATCACATATCCAATCAGTCTACAACATATAACCATAGAATTGGATCCCTAAGGAGGAAAAGATTACTAAAGGTATAAAATTGAGAAGCCATTTATGTGACTGTGAAGTTTCCGCTGAATATAAAAAGCAACATGTATTTCCCAAATAATCATTTTCTCTATATCTTTATTTCTACTTTGTGTGTGTGCTCAGTTCTTCAGTCTTGTCTGTCTCTTTGTGACCTCGTGGACTGTAGCCCACCAGGCTTTTCAGCCCACGGAACTCTCTTCTCCAGACAAGAATACTGGAGCTGGTTGTCATTTCCTACTCCAGAGGATCTTCCTGACCCAGAGAGCCAACCCTTGTCTCTTGCATCTACCTCATTGGCAGATGGGTTCTTTACATTGCACCACATGGGAAGGCCTATTTCTACTTGACCTTATTTGATTGGCAATGAGCTTTCTTTGATTTAGGCAAATTTTGTTTTATAATCAATGAGAAGGCTGTTTATCTCCAACTCTTCTGTTGAATCTTTAGAAGCTTTCCCATTTCCCTTAATGATCCTCCATCTTTTGACAACCTTCACGCAGTTATTTGCCTGTCAGTGTATCACACTGCGACTCCCTGTGACCCGAGAGACCCCCTGCGACCCCATAGACCATGGCCCATCAGGCTTCTCTGTCTATGGGATTCTCCAGGAAAGAATACTGGAGTGGGTTGCCACTTCCTTCTCCAGTGGTAAAGTAAGAAGTGAGCAAAGTAAGTGAAGTGAAGTCACTTAGTCATGTTCGACTCTTTGCGACCCCATGGACTGTAGCCTACCAGACTCCTCCATTCATAGGATTTTCCAGGCAAGAAACCTTGTTTGGGGTGCCATTTCCTTCTCCAGTGTATCACACTAGTATGTTATTTTATGGAGAAAAAAATATTTTCATTCCTTTCTTCTTTTTACTTTTCACATTTTAAAAAATGTATTGTCTATCATGAGCAGTTACACTCTGCATGAAAAAAATAAAATAAAAATTTAAAAAACCTCTGTACTGAGGATGTGGAGGGCCTACCCTTAATTCTCACTTTTTATGTTTATTCATGTGACAATATTTAAAAGATACTTATTAAACTCTAAGTATAGGCAAGATTCTGAGAGTACTGTTGGGCATAAAAAGAGTCACAGAAAAGACATGGGTTTTCCCTTATAGAGTTTACATTTGATTAGAAAGTAAGGGGATGGAAATCAGAAAAAGAAAACCACAATATTAACTTTCCATGGGTCACTTGTTGAAAATCTCCTGGAGTTGTTACAAGACACAAATGGAACATTTCTAGGTTTTAAAGTTCTTTACAAATATAAAGTAGCTCTTGTTTGATTTCTGGTGACTTGTATTTGCTTTATCTATATATCCCCATGACTTGTGAGGATTGTTTTAAGTAGCATGAGACAGTAGACTCAGCTAGCTGTTGTTTCCTTCTTTAAGGTTCCTTCCTTCTTAGCCCATTAGGGAGCTGTGTACTTACTACCTGTAACAGCAGAGGGGCCTCATTTTTCATAGGTCCAAATAATACTGACCCACTACACAGTTCTGCTTCATATTGAGCAGTTTTAACCTTTCTGGGTTTCAGACAATCTGTTCAGAAAATGAGATGACTTGTAGTTTATTTTCCTCTTGTGCAAATCCAATGTTTGTAATTTCTGAGATCTGTGGATGAGATGCTGTATATATATACAAGAAGTTATTGAGTGTGAGTGTTCACAGTGAAGTGTTGTCACTGAGAACTGACAGGAGAAAAGGAGTTGGTTATTCTTATGCTGTCTCCAGCTACAGGAGTTTGAAATTGGATTTTTAAATATGTATAATAGTTTTCTTTGTATATTTTGTCTAATATTTCGGTTTCTTTAGTTTTTCTGTATATACATTTCAAAATGTGACAGGAAAACATCACATCTTATTTGAATAGAAGGTAGAAAGTTTTTTTTTAAAGCAAAAAAAAAGGACCTTTCAGGAAAATCAACTACAATTTTTTATGTAAAGCAAAGTCTTCTAGCCCATTTCTACATCTGACTCTTATTAAATTTTTAACCCATTTCTATTTTATATTCAGTGAATGTAAACCAAAGATCAAGCACACCAAGAATTGCCAAGATTTGCTCACCAACAGTCAGATAAGACTCTTGTTTACTCCTAGAAATTTGTCTCAACTACATTTACTTACATGGACAGGAAAGGCTTGAACTGGCACTAGGTCTGTTGAGGTTGAATGATGAAGCTTCTTAGTCTGCCCTGCTTTGCTTTGCTTTGCTGTTATTCTTTTTACACAACTGTGAACAGAGTTCTGGATCTGATACCTCTATTTGAGTCCTTTGCCTCCAACACCTCTCCTTAAGAAGCTCTTCTCCACCAAGAAATTAGCTTCATGTGCGTGCACACACACACACACACACACACACACACACCTGTGTATAAATATAAATGCACTGCTGTGCTATACACCTGAAACTAATGTGATATCACCTAATTTCTATTTTAAAAAATTAAAAAAGAAATCATCTTCCTTTTTTCATTTGTTACAAAAACTGCAAGCGGTTTTTACTAATTCAGTTCTGATAAAGGCTTTGTTATTGTTGTTTTAAATAGCCCTTTTCACATCATTTTACGCATACGTGTGTAAATTTATATGCAATATATATATCAGTATATATTATCAACATTATATTGCACATATTATTATATATACTTATATGATTATATTTACTAAGAATATAAAAATACATGTACTCTTCATTAATACTCATTATTTTACACTAATTTATTGAATGTCCTTATTCTATGTTTATCACTGGTCCTTGTAATCAGCACAGAAAGTATTCCAGAAAAGTTTTTGCTTAATAGCAAAGAGTGAAGCNTATATTTACTAAGAATATAAAAATACATGTACTCTTCATTAATACTCATTATTTTACACTAATTTATTGAATGTCCTTATTCTATGTTTATCACTGGTCCTTGTAATCAGCACAGAAAGTATTCCAGAAAAGTTTTTGCTTAATAGCAAAGAGTGAAGCTAGTATTACATTTCCTCTATGGGGTTCAGGTGATATATCTCTTCAGAGTGAATTCTTTAAAGGACTGCAATGAAGATCAATGGTGTTGATCTAAGTTCTTAGGAAGTCAGTTGAAGTTCAATTATAATTGAAGTGATTTCCTCAAGAAAAATATGAATTCTGTACAGCTTTGTAACTCAAGAAGACTATCAGTATAATGATAATGCCACCTTAACTCAAAAAAAAAAAAAATTACAGGGAAGCAAATTTTGAAAATTTTGGAGAATAATATTGCTTTCTTTTTTGAAAAGCTTAGCCTCTATATGTGAGAATATATGACTTTGTGTGCTCTAAACATTTTTGTTAAAGATAAGAAAACTTGTGTTTCATGAAAATGTAACAGCAGCCTCCAAAAAAGTATAAATGCAAATAGAATTTCAATGGGAAGTGTGTCAAATAAGTTGATGTTAATTTAGATATATTAAATAAATCAAACATCTTTTAATTTCATGACTACAGTCACTGACCTCAGTAATTTTTGAACCCAACAATATAAAGTCTTTCACTATTTTGGTGTTTCCCCATCTATTTGCCATGAGATGATGGGATCAGATGTCATGATCTTAGTTTTTTGAATGTTGAGTTGTAAGCCAGGTTAAAACTAATATTAAACCCAAGAAATAAAAATAAACATTTTGATTATAATACTTTCCAAAATAAAGAACAAATAATTAAAATCCTTTGTGCTAGGCATTGTTATTCCATTTAATTTTCAGAGCAAATGTATTGAGAGGTTATATTAGTTGCAATTTATAAATTCAGAGCTTAAGCTAAGGTAGGTGAATTAACTTGTCAAAGATCATATTGAAAAGTATAAAATTTAATATTGTACAATATTCATACTGTTTCTACTATAAAAAGGATGAATTTATATATTTAAATGTAATTTTAGAAACTTTTGTTTTTTTCAAATAAGTAGCTTAACGACTCTCATCATTCAAGTTTTACTCATAGGGAGAGATGGCATTAATAGTGCTATCATATATTACTAAAGAAGTATTGAATGAAATACTTTCATTTAGGAAACCTTTTTAAAAAACATAAATGTTATTTTATTTCTAATTATGAGTTGCTCTGATTATGATCTTTTCAAAAAAATTGAAAATCAAGAAGAGAAAAATTATTTCTAATAATTTTTAAACTTAGCAATAATTACTGCAAAGCTCTTAAAAACATATATTTTCTTATTTTAATGCAACAAAAGAGCTATAATATACACAATGTATTTTTCACTTAGCAATGCATAATCTACTGGAGATAATTTTCTGAAAATGTTATGTGTATGTACTAATTTAATGAATAGGTTATGTTTATAATTTTATACAATGATAATATAATTTTTCTTATGTGATGAAAAAGTTAGAGTAAATTTCCTTGAGGCTGGAGGACCTTATTCACTTATTTATTATTTATTGTCAGTGTGCAACCTGACATATAAGATTCTCAATAATGATTCTCAAAGTAATAACTAATAAAATAAAACAATTTAAGTAATTAATCTTACTACACAATCTAAAAATTTCTTTAAGGTAATTTGAAGTGGAATTGCTGAGTCAAATCCTATGAATACTTATAATATTTATTTTATTCATATTGCACATTTGTTTTCCAGAAATATTGTGTTAGTTTTTACCCAACAAGTAAAATACAGTGTGCCTATTTTCCTTGGCACTCGCTGTATTGAGTGTTATTCCATCTTGACTTTGTAAATACACTTTTTAAGAAATGACCTCAACCTAAAGTGACTGCTTCCTTAATGGCCGCCCTCTCTGTAAGATTTTCTCCTTTGAGGAGTGTGTAGTATAAAGAATTTAACTTTGCCCATAAAGAAGTAAGGGTTTTGGTTTGTGAGAGAAAATCTCTAAACCCCTGAAATGTCATGCTTGATAGTTGTCTTTGTTTGCCTGGGGCCCTAGGGTCAGCCAAATAATGAAATATGATTCAAGGTAAGGACTTTGAATCAGGTAATATCAGCTCAGTCCCCTAAGGAGCTGGAAAGTGAGATCAGCCTCATGGGCTGTCAGTTAGACCAATATGATGGAGCCCCAATGAAAACTTTAGACAAAAAAGGTCAAGTAAGCTTTCTTGGTCATCAATACGCCATGTATAGTGTCACACATTATTGCCAAGAGGATTTAATACTATCCTAGGGCTTTCCCTGGTGGTTCAGATAGTAAAGAATCTGCCTGAATTGTGGGAGACCTGGGTTCGATCCCTGGGTTGGGAAGATCCCCTGTAGTAGGAAATGGCAACCTGCTCCAGTATTCTTGTCTAGAGAATTCCATGAACACGGGAGCTTGGTGCACTACAGTCCATGGGATTACAAAGGTTTGGACACGACTGAGCCACTAACACTTTGGCACATTTGCACACTTTAGACTCCATGAGGACAATACAACTGGGAGCTGTGTGTTTAAAAATCTTCCTGAACTACTCCCTACACATTTTTTCTCATGGCTGATTTTAAATTGTATCCTTTCCTCCTAATAAACCAGAACTGTGATTCTACAGCTCTTAGTGAATACTGAGTCCTTCTAGCATTATCGAATATGAGGTTGGTTTGGGGAATCCCTGAACTTGCAACTGATATTAGAAGTGAAGGTGGTCTGTGAACTGTTCCCTAACTTTGCAGCTGGATATTTTTGCAGTTGGCATCCAAAGTGCAATTCAATAGAAAAACTCTAAATCACTGATGCATATGGTTTGGGAAGAAGAGGGATGACAAGGAGAGGAATCATGAATCTTAAAGTCCTAGAATCTTCCCTATGTGCTTCATCCTTTAGCTATGAAGTGAAGTGAAGTGAAGTCGTTCAGTCGTGTCCAACTCTTTGAGACCCCATGGACTGTAGCCCTCTAGGCTCCTCCGTCCATGGGATTCATCAGGCAAGAATACTGGAGTGGGTTGCACCATTTCCTTCTCCAGGGGATCTTCCCAACCCAGGGATCGAACTCAGGTCTCCCACATTGCAGGCAGATGCTTTAACCTCTGAGCCACCAAGGAAGCCAATAGTTAACTGGTGAGTGTAGCAACTTTTGGTGAGTCTGAATCTGTCTAATGTATTATCAAACCCTATGGNCTTCCCAACCCAGGGATCGAACTCAGGTCTCCCACATTGCAGGCAGATGCTTTAACCTCTGAGCCACCAAGGAAGCCAATAGTTAACTGGTGAGTGTAGCAACTTTTGGTGAGTCTGAATCTGTCTAATGTATTATCAAACCCTATGGGTGGTGTTCAGGACCTTATCAATTCAGAGTTAGAAGTGAAGACAGTCCTGGGGACTATGCATATTTTAAATTTCACTGGGTATCTGAAACTTCTTTCTTCCTTTTTCAGTTGTCAGTCTTATAGTTACATTATTAACCTTTAGAATTTTTCTGTACTCAGCTCAAATCTTTGTAAAACAGTGACTCTGACCTCAAGTTATCCTAAGCTAGGGACAAATTTCTTTTCTACTTGGACCCCAATAACTGCAACATCTTTCACTTTTCTTTTTAAATTGAATGCATATAATTAAGAATAAATGTGGGTGTATGTGTAATGGATATATTATTTATTTTATAAAAAGTTTTGTTGTTCTCTGCCTCTAGTTTTATTTTGTACCACAAGATTCTTTTTGTTTATATACCCACAATCATACAAGCATGGATATTTGAATGAATGTATATTCTTATTGTCCATTTAGCTAAAAGCTCTGGAAATGCTTCTATTCTTTTCCGAGGCTTTTGTTATTTTTTTCATTGTAATTTTACAATATCTTTTAAACTTTTACAATAGATGGATTTATTATTACTCATTTGAAAATATCTTGCACATTTATAGGAATTTATTTACTTTGATTAATTTGAATATATATGTTTATAAACATATGCATTAGATGTACATATGCAAATGTATATAAAAATTAAAAATAGGATTTGGAGAGAACTGACAGTTTATACTATATAAAATTTCCAATAAGAACAGATATAAGTTACTTCATCAAATTTACTCACATTGTTCAATGATGCTTTACGTAAACCTTCATAGAAGTTTTAATTATCTGTTAAAAAATTAATTTCCAGACATTTATATTTTGATGAATATTTTAATGGATATTTATTCAAAACGTTTTGGGGATATAGAAGCATATCCATTCTTGGATACTTTTAGCCAAAATCTTATTAAATTGCCTCATTGTAACTACTTCAATTTATTCTTTGAGATTTATAGTCTATTCAACTTTAAAAATGTGTATGTCTCTTCTTTTTAAACATATCTACTTCTCCTTGCTTGAATTGTATTGGCATAGCTTTCAGAACACTGTTAAGTAAGCGTGATGTCAGTTGGTATCTGTCTTATCCTGGCTTTAAGAGAAATTCCTAGTGTTTCAACATTATCATGTTTTACATTGATTTAAAATAAGTATCTTACATTGTTAGAGAATTATCTAAAAGATTTTACAAAGAAATTACTTGATTTTATTAACACTTCTCTTAGTATTCACTGAGAGAATCCTGTGAATTTCCTCCTTTGACTTATTTATATGACACATTATACTCAAAGATGATACTAACATGAAAGAAAATCCTATTTCCAGAATGCTTTAATATGAGCTAGACATTGGGTTACGTGCTAATTCATTAAAAGTAAATCATTTTGGCATTTCTGAAGCAGTGTTAATTGCTCATATTCTATTTTAATATCAGATTGTGTTATATGCTTATTTTATTTAGAACTATTTTCATTTCCTCACAGAGTAGGAAGATAAATATTGAATTTTTCCTCAAAAGCTATTTAAAGACTCAGAACATAATTTGCGATATATTGACCTTACAACAGTTTTTTTTTTTTTTTTACATATCCATAGCCTTACTAAGTTGCCTTTTCCACTGTCTGCCTTCATTTGTCACAAACTTATTTGAATTTCACTTACAAAAATTTATTTAACTGAGAAAATGGATTATACAGGAGAGCCAAGTCTAGAAGCATGCCTGGGAGTTGTTAGAATGGAAATCAGGTGGCCTTTGAAGAAGAATTCCTAAAAGAAAGCTCACCAATTTAATCATCTGCTTTTCAGTTTTCCCTATACACAAACCCCAGTGATCCTCATTTTTTAATATCTAAAAGCTTAAAAAATACAAAATAGCTGTTTTGCTTTTTATTGCTTTTTTTAACCTCCATGAATTTTTCTGACTTTAACATATGACCACCACTGGTTGATTTCAATAGTGCTTATGGTACTCAGTTCAGTTCAGTTCAGTCACTCAGTTGTGTCCGNAAATACAAAATAGCTGTTTTGCTTTTTATTGCTTTTTTTAACCTCCATGAATTTTTCTGACTTTAACATATGACCACCACTGGTTGATTTCAATAGTGCTTATGGTACTCAGTTCAGTTCAGTTCAGTCACTCAGTTGTGTCCGACTCTTTGTGACCTCATGAATCACAGCACACCAGGCCTCCCTGTCCATCACCAACTCCCGGAGTTCACTCAGACACATGTTCATCGAATCCATGATGCCATCCATCCATCTCATCCTCGGTCGTCCCCTTCTCCTCCTGCCCCCAATCCCTCCCAGTGTCAGAGTCTTTTCCAATGAGTCAACACTTTGCATGAGATGGCCAAAGAACTGGAGTTTCAGCTTTACCATCATTCCTTCCACAGAAATCCCAGGGTTGATCTCCTTTAGAATGAACTGGTTGGATCTCCTTGCAGTCCAAGGGACTCTCAAGAGTCTTCTCCAATACCGTAGTTCAAAAGCATCAATTCTTTGGCACTCAGCCTTCTACACAGTCCAACTCTCACATCCATACATGACTACTGGAAAAACCACAGTCTTTATGGTATTAGAGATGCTCGTTTAGCATAGGTGATAGCACGTTAGAAAAGGGAGTGGGCGCTCTAGTGCCTGTGTTAGTACTAATGGCAATAGCTCAGGGACATCTTCAGTGCCAGCAGGTGCCCTTTGGACAAGGGTGACTGCCCTTCACCTCAGACACGGCTCCCCTGGCAATGTCAACATCTTTGTCAGGCATCGATAATACCTCCATCATATCTCACTCTAGCAGACAGTGAAGAACTCATGAGTGTAAATAGTCTGAACAAATCATGAAGAACTGCTCAAGAGTTTGCATGGAATCGTCAGAAAGCCCTCAAGACTCCTTAAGGTACTTGAGAGTGTAGAAAAGAGACACAGTCACATACATGCTCCTGGGGTAATTGTAATGTTTCTTTTATTACCCCTAGGTTTCTGGGTTCAGAGAAAAGCAGGTTACAGTCTAAAACTTCTGAACTTTTTGGTTGTTCCCTATTCTACCTACAAGAGACCTAAAAGGGATATATTTAACTGAATGGGTTTTATACTGTACAATTGTGAATATTTGAATTTGATTTTAAAACTAGACAAATATTACACACATGCATACCCATGTGTATCTACATATGCACAGGCAGAGGCTAGAATTCAAAGTAGTTATAGTTTTTAGAAGTGAAGAGAAATGATTGTTTAAAAAAAATCCTGCTATATATCCTCTATGAAGCTGAAATTTCTTCTTTTTAATGATATTTACAAGTAAATATTCATATAAAATTTAAAAAAACCCTTAAGATTAAATGTAATGAATATAGGCCTCCTTTAGGCATAGAGAAAGAACATAAGAAACACAATTTTAGGATTTGTGAAATCCTTCAACTTTAGGATTTTTAATATTTAAAAAGCAAATTTTTTTTCTCATTACCTCATTTGGCTAATAATACGTAGGAGCTGTGCCTCTAAAATTCTCTGATTCAGTGATTTCAAAAGAGCTAAACAAGTTGGAATATAGTGAAAATAGCAATTCCTAAATAAAACTGATAGATGAATTAAATAGAGATAATAGAAAGATAATAGATAAAAGCTATAAATAAAGCCATGCAGTGTTTGATTCCCTTTATTTAAATACATCATAAGAATTTAAAATACTAGAGATGACAAACTGAGCCAAGTAACAATTGTATGAATATTTCTAAATATAAAATATAGAAGCAAAAACTTGAAAAGAAGCTTTTAAGCATTGTGCAAAAGCTTAGGATGTACACGTTCAAATCTTAAGGCATCATTCCAATTCTGTTAAAAACTGTGATAAAAGGATCTTGGCTTTGGTATTATAGTTTATGGATGAGAGTGGGAATATTGACTAATTAACCTCCTAAACCTCAGTTTCTTCATCTGATCAGTGGGAAAGAGAGCCTCATAGATTTTGAGGGAATTAATACAGATCATGTGAGGAAAACCCTTAGATGAGACATGGGCATGTAACATAACAACACTGAACAAAGCATAGCTTGTGAAATCAAAAAAATGAAATATGGTGACCTGGCTTTCAACTCCTCTTGCGAATCTTCAGTTCAACCGCTTAGTCATGTCTGACTCTTTGTGACCCCATGGACTGCAGCATGCCAGGCCTCCTTGTCCAACAACTCCCAGAGTTTGCTCAAACTCATGACCATGGAGTCGAGGATGCCATCCAACCATCTCATCCTCTGTCTTCCCCTTCTCCCACCTTCAATCTTTCCCAGAATCAAGGTCTTTTCAAATGAGTCAGTTGCTCACATCAGGTGGCCAAAGTACTGGAGTTACAGGTTCAATATCCAACAATTGGAGTTACAGTCCAATGATTATTCAGGACTGATTTTCTTTTGGATGGACTGGTTGGATCTCCTTGAGGTCCAAGGGACGTTCAAGAGTCTTCTCCAACACCACAGTTCAAAAGCATCAATTCTTCGGCCCTCACTTTGTTTATAGTCCAGCTCTGACATCCATACATGACTACTGGAAAAACCATAGCCTTGACTAGAGGAACCAGAGATCAAATTGCCAACATCCGCTGGATCATGGAAAAAGCAAGAGAGTTCCAGAAAAACATCTATTTCTGCTTTATTGACTATGCCAAAGCCTTTGACTGTGTGGATCATGATAAACTGTGGAAAATTCTGAAATAGATGGGAATACCAGACCACCTAACCTGCCTCTTGAGAAATCTGTATGCAGGTCAGAAAGCAACAGTTAGAACTGGACATGGAACAACAGACTGGTTCCAAATAGGAAAAAGAGTATGTCAAGGCTACATATTGTCACCTTGCTTATTTAACTTCTATGCAGAGTACATCATGAGAAACGCTGGACTGGAAGAAATACAAGCTGGAATCAAGATTGCCAGGAGAAATAACAATAACCTCAGATATGCAGATGACGCCATCCTTATGGCAGAAANTTGGAGCTTCAGCTTCAGCATCAGTCTTTCCAATGAATAGTCAGGGTTGATTTCCTTTAGGATTGACTGCTTTGATCTCCTTACTGTCTGAGGGACTCTCAAGAATCTTCTCCAACACCATGGTTCAAAAGCGTCAATTCTTTGGTTCTCAGCCTTCTTTATGGTCCAACTCTAACATCCATACATGACTACTTGAAAAACCATAGCTTTGACTATATGGATCTTTGTCAGCAAAGAGGGGTCTGTGACTTATAATATGCTATGTGGGTTTGTCATAGCTTTCATTCCAAGGAGCAAGCATGTTTTAATTTCATGGCTGCAGTCACCATCTGCAGATTTTGGAGGCCAAGAAAATAAAGTCTGTCACTGTTTTCCCTTTTCTCCCATCTATTTGCTTTGAAGTGATGGGACCTGATGCCATAATCTTAGTTTTTTGAATGTTGAGATTTTAGCCAGGTTTTTCACTCTTCTCTTTCACCTTCATCAAGAGGCTCTTTAGCTCCTCTTCACTTTCTGCCATAAGGGTGGTGTCATCTGCATATCTGAGGTTGTTGATATTTCTCCCAGCAATCTTGATCCCAGCTTGTGATTCAACCAGCCTGGTATTTCACATGATGTATTCTGCATATAAGTTAAATAAACAGGATAACAATATATAGCCTTGTCATACTCCTTTTCCAATTTTGAACCAGTCACTTGTTCCATGAAAAGTTCTAACTGTTGCTTCTTGACCTGCATACAGGTTTCCCAGGAGATAAGTAAGGTGATCTGGTATTCCCATCACTTGAAGAATTTTCCATCATTTATTGTGATTCACACAGTCAAAGGCTTTCACATAGTCAATGAAGGAGAAGTAGATGTTTTTCTAGAATTCTCTTGCTTTCTCTATGAGCCAGTGGATACTGGCAATTTGATCTCTGGTTCCACTGCCTTTTCTAAACCTAGCTTTTATATCTGGAAGTTCTCAGTTCACATACTGCTGAGCCTAGCTTGAAAGGTTTTCAGCATAACATTACTAGCATGTGAAATGAGCACAGTTGTCCGGTAGTTTGAGCATTCTTTGGCACTACTTTTCTTTGAGATTGGAATGAAAACTGACCTTTTCCAGTCCTGTGGCCATTGCTGAGTTTTCCAAATCTGCTGGCATATTGAGTGCAGCACTTCAACAGCATTATCTTTTAGATTTTTAACTAGCTCAGCTGGAATTTATCCCTTCCGCTAGCTTTGTTTGCAGTAATGCTTCCTAAGGNTTTAAGCCAACTTTTTATATACACACACATACATATATATCTCCATAGATATATTTTTATATATGCTAATTTATACACATTAAACATTCCTAATTTATGAATTCATATTCATATATGTAAATAAAACATAATGCATAAGGAAATATGAAAATATGGGTAAAATTAAGTAGTATCTGTATCTTATTCTGCCTCTCTGCAAGTGGTATTTTGAAACGGAGCTAAATGTAAAGAACAGTAAAAGAACAAACAACTATATCACTGGTTGTTCTATGTTTAGTGACTTTAGCTGTATGGCTATGGCAGATCTTGTATATTAATTAACTACTTACTGTTACTTAGCAAATTTCCATAAAATATTGGAGCTTAAAAAAATGTTATCTTATGGTTTCCCTGGGTCAGAAACCTGGCATGGCTTAGTGGCATGACCCTGGTTCCAGGTCTCTTGGAAGTTGCAGTTAAGCTATCATCTGGAGTTGTACATACTTTCATATGGAAGCTCATTCAGTAATAACGCACTTTGAGTTCACTTCTGGGCTTGCTCACAGGATTTAGTTTCTCCCTGGCTATTTGACCCAGAGGTTCAATTTCTCTTGTACTTTTGGCTGAAGGTTCCCTCAGTTCCTCACTCCCTGGGCCTTTCCATAAAGAAACTTACAACATGGCAGCTGATTTCCCCAGAGAAGAAAGTGAGAGAGAGTATCCAAAATGGCTTCCTTGTCCATCACCAACTCCCGGAGTCTACACAAACTCATGCCTATAATGTCGAAGACGCCATCCAACCATCTCATCCTCTGTCATCCCCATGTCCTCCTGCCTTCAATCTTTCCCAGCATCAGGGTCTTTTCAAAAAAGTCAGTTCTTCTAATCAGGTGGCCAAAGTATTGGAATTTCAGCTTCAGCATCAGTTCAGTTCAGTTCAGTTGCTCAGTAGTATCCAACTCTTTGCGACCTCATGGACTGCAGCACACCAGGCCTCCCTATCCATCACCAACTCCCAGAGTTTACCCAAACTCATGTCCCTTGAGTCAGTGATACAATTCAACCATTCTCATGCTCTGTCATCCCTTTCTCCTCCTGCCTTCAATCTTTCCCAGCATCAGGGTCTTTTCAAATGAATCAGCTCTTCAATTCAGGTAACCAAAGTACTGGAGTTACAGCTTCAACATCAGTCCTTCCAATGAATATTCAGGACTGATTTCCTTTATGATGGACGGGTTGGATCTCCTTGCTTTCCAAGGGACCTTCAAGAGTCTTCCCCAGCACAACAGTTCAAAAGCATCAATTCTNCAAAGTACTGGAGTTACAGCTTCAACATCAGTCCTTCCAATGAATATTCAGGACTGATTTCCTTTATGATGGACGGGTTGGATCTCCTTGCTTTCCAAGGGACCTTCAAGAGTCTTCCCCAGCACAACAGTTCAAAAGCATCAATTCTTTGGTTCAACATTGGTCCTTCCAATGAATATTCAGGACTGATTTCCTTTAAGATGGACTGGTTAGATCATGAGCCTAATCATGCCTAATCTGCATCTTGGGTTGTACCATATTTTGGTTGGTCAGAAGTTACAAGTAATCAAAGTAGTAATGATAGTCCTTGGATCTGACTAAGCCAACTCCATTGAGAGATAAATTCACTTAAAAAAATAGATAGAAAATGTTTTTGTATTGCAAAGTTTGCAGAAAATGAAATGTCTTTTAACACATTGGCTATTCCTACTAGTAGATGTGGTCTCTTCCAAATGGTTAGTTGGATTAAATTATCCAAATCCTCCCCTAGTGAAAAGAAGGCAGGAAGAGAGTTGTGGAAGAGGAATAGTGAAATGTAAACAGTTTCTCTTGTTCACGTTAGCCTTTCTAAAATTCTAGGAAGTGTCATACTAAAGTGTCATACTAAAGTGGCATAAAGGTGGATTGGTGGGTGACTGATGCTATTTATGTAATGTTTTTTAAGAAATATAAAATGTGGCTCATTTAATGTATCTTACTAGGCCCAACCTATGCAAGCACTTGAACTAGTAACTCTTTGTAGAAAAAGTATTGCCCTGTTTGTGCTGAGTTTAAGGGTCAAGTTTCCACAATAGTGGAAAACAAGTATCCCAGAGAATTTTCAACTACAGAGAGATAAAGACAGGCTTTTTAAATGGAAAAGGGACAGGAAGAGTCATGGCAGATGTTAGGATACAGATGGTTGTGGCTGTGGTTAGAAATGAAAAAAAATGGGGAGGATGTTAAAAGGGATATTCATGGTTATGAACAAAAATATCTTTTCTATGATGATATACTACAAATTATGTTGACATTTTGTCTTTCTTATGTTCATGCCCCTTGGCTATTTGATTTTGTAGCTCTTCAAATAAAAAGGGAGAGTTTATTTCTTCACCCCTTGAATGTGGGTAGGTCTTATTTCAAACAACAGAGGGTGGAGAAAGTTAAAGTGTACCAGTTTGGGTCTGATCTCAAGAAGCCTGAAATGTGCCACTTCCATGTGAATAAGTCTGGGTTAATCTAGTGTATGGAGACTGACTCCTGGATACAGTCAGTGCTTCCCCTGTTCAATAGTTTCTAACCACTAGATGAATGACCCTTTCAGTAGACTTACTAGCTCCCTGCAAATATGTAGCAAGCCTTGTAGAGTTTAGCTGAATCATTCCAGACTTTCAAAAAATCCCAGCCAATTAACAGAATTGTGAGTTGTATAAAGAGCTGTTCTTTTAAGCCACACCTTTCCTGGAGCAGTTCCTATGCTCTGAAAGCTCACTGAACGTCTATCAAATTCACAGATTATTTTATTACTGGCTGGTTTTCTTACATCCTAACTATTATAATAGTTCTTTCCTATAGGTTCTAAGTGACTTCCCAGGTAGTGCTAGTGGTAAAAAACTCACCTGCCAATGCAGGAGATGTAAGAGATGTGGAGTCAATCCTTGGGTCAGGAAGATCCCCTGGAGGAGGGCATGGCTACAGTATTCTTGCCTGGAGAATCCCATGGACAGAGCAGCCTGGAAGGCTACTGTCCACAGCATCACAGAGAATCGGACTTGACTGAAGCAACTTAGCATGCATGCACATAGGTTCTAAGTATATATTCTAAGTACTACAGAAATGTCTTCAGTCAATTATGAACCTCATTTCCTTGAGAATTAAGGAAGGTGGAATAGGCCACTTTCTGTTTCTCCATCCTTGACGCACAGTATGTTGACTTCCTTGCCCAAAGTAATTTATTTATACTGACCCCTGGCAAAACATGGGAATTGCACTATGTTGGTATCCTTAAAGTTCTTAATGGCATAAGCATTACCTGTCCTCTGATTAATTTCACATTTCTAATCAGCCATCATTTTTATGTGCAGGCACCTGAAGTGTGGTATAGCCTAATAATATGCCCATGAATACTCAGATTCTCATCTTTATATCAGTGGGTCACAAATATTGTATTAATAGTATGTTGGAATCAACTGGGCATCTTTAATGAAAAAAATTGATGCCTGGCTCCCAATCCCAGACATTTAGATTTAAATAGTATGGAATTCAGTCTGTGCATTGGCATTCTTAAAAGTTCCCCATGTGTTTCTAATGTACATTAAAGCTTAGACTCCACAACACTGAGCACATTCCTGACCTCTGCAAACCAGCTCTATTACCAGACCATTGCCAAGGAAAAGTTATGGCTTTAAAGTTTTATTACATATAGAGAGAAAGGAATGGCTTTAGAGTTATAGATGTCTATATATTTCACTCTTATGGTAAATTAGCCCTTATATTTTAAAGATTTTATTACCTCATTGGAATACTCTTGAATATTTCTAGATTAAGACAGGCAACAAAGGAAGCAGCTATATATACCATACTGCTCTCTTTTGTACAACATTTAATTAATAACAGCCCTATTCATCTATCACTGAATGCTACAGTCTCACCACACAGAAAGGTGGGTCATCTCTCTTAGCCATCAGAATATGATATAGCATTTGTTCTGGCAACAAAAAAATTGAAGGAAACACATTTTTGTGCTTAATATAGAGTTCCTGCTGTTCTATCCATTTGATATTGCATAAATATTTTTCCATCCAAAGTATCTCTAGCAATGAACTTCTAGCTGACAACCAGAATCTCAACAATTGCTACTGGATTTTTTAGTGTTTTTTTAATTTGTATAGCTATATTTGTCAAAAGTTAAATGGGAAGTTTTAAAATTTTAACTATTTCTGAATCCTAAAAATACTTTTCATCCCTTTTCCTTAATTGGCTTAAATTATTTTGTTGTTAAAAAAAATATATATCTATATAATAGTGATCTTCCCACGTGGCTGAGTGGTAAATAATCTGCCTGCCTATGCAAGAGACACAGGAGCAGGAGACACAGGAGATGCTAGTTTGATCCCTGGGTGGGGAAGATCCCTTGGAGGAGGAAATGGCAATGTACTCCAGCATTCTTACCTGGAAAATTCCTTGAACAGAGGAGCCTGGCAGCCTGCAGACCATGATGTTGAAAAGATTTGGATATGACTGAGTGACTGAGCATGCATGTACTGTATAATAGTACCAAAAATATAAAATCTTATCATGAAACTTGTATTTAAAATTAATAGTTCTGTGCACAGATATCATTCTTTAGGGATATTTGTGAATCACATCTCCCTGCAAGCTAAAGAATATACATGCTTTCCTTCCAAATATCTGTCACTCAAACCTAGCAATAACTGTGTGCCCTAATATGAAACAACATGAATGTATTCTTGTTTTCAATGAATCTGGTTACAAGAATAAAGTTTAGCTTTTTTACTTCTCTAGTTATTCTGAACTATATTAATCAGACTGACCCAATGAAGTAGTCAATTCTACCAGGAGATGAACAAATTATATTAATAGAAAGGGCAATTATCTTATTGTAAAAGCTATTTAAGGAATTGAATAAAAATGTAGCATCATTTCTTTCTTTGGAGATTTCTGCAAATTGAGTAGGATATTCCTCATTCTACTTCTGTTTGAGAAGCTCTAATTTGCAGTACTGATAAGACAAAAAGTTAGCAAAATTACATGACAGGCAGAAAGATAATCCTTTCATGGATTTTTTTTTTTCTTTACTGACATTCTGTGTTGTCCCAGAGACTTCAAGATATCTTGCCCTTTCAGTTTTAAGTTTATGGCAATTTCCAGTACTGTGCCGTTTTACAGAAGATAACTCCTTCTTGTCTTCCCACTGAAAACATAAATTGTCTTCATATTGTTTCAGCTTCTAGTTCCTCATTGTTAGAGTCTGNTCTTGCCCTTTCAGTTTTAAGTTTATGGCAATTTCCAGTACTGTGCCGTTTTACAGAAGATAACTCCTTCTTGTCTTCCCACTGAAAACATAAATTGTCTTCATATTGTTTCAGCTTCTAGTTCCTCATTGTTAGAGTCTGCTTCTCACAGTTCAGTTTGCCAGAGACTCTCTTAGGCTCACTCCTGCTCCCTAGTATCATGTCTAATTTTCTGTTGTGAATGGCATTTATCATTCAAGGGGTAAATTTTAGGTGTAAATTTTGACCCCTTGATCTTTTTCCCTTGGTAAAAGCCTATGAACATTTCATGTTACATGAAAAGGAGATTTGCAGATGTAATTTAAGTTACAGACATCAATATCCTAAAATTATCCTGAATTTTCTACATGGGTTCAGTCTAATCACATGACTCCTTAAAAATAGCACATTTTCTCTAACCAGAGACATGCTGTAGAAGAGGAATCAAGCGTGAGGAGGATGACATGAACCACTGATGGTTTGAAGGTGGAGAAGGCAGCAGAATGGGAGAGACATGAAGTCTCTAATCTAACAGACAGCAAGGAAATAGGAACCTTAGTCCTACATCCACCAGCAGCTGAATTCATCAACAACATAAATGTCTTTAGAAGCAGAATCTCCCTTAGAGTCTCCAGATAATAGCACAGGACCATGCTAGCTGGCACTTTGATTCTGGCTTGGTAAGAATCTAAGCAAGACACCCAGTCAAGCCCACCCATACAGAGATTGTAGAAAATCAATTTGTGATGTTTTAATTGTGTCAACTTTTCACAGCAGAAGTGGAAAATTAACTTTAAATGAGAAGTGATGGATCTCAGTAAGTCAGACATCTTACACTTATGATCTTATAATAATTAAATAGATCAATCCTATTATATAGTGCTAGCTCTTGGTTATTACTAATGCTAGAAGATCATTTTATTACTGTGTTTTAAAACTTACTATCTATTTACTGAATGAGAGCTAGATCCAAGTCTTTCATATGACTTCTGTGATCAAAATCCTTTCTTTTTTCCTGAGTAAGAGAAGTTTCCTATTGACTGATGTGAAATATAAAGCGAAAATGAGGTGGGGCTACACTGAAGAGAATGAAGATACATCACCATAAAGGAAAGCATAGAGAAAAGAAACTGTGTCCTTGATGACAGAGTTTGAGTTAATGGATTAAGTTACAACAATATCTGTACTTTTTGACCACTTACACCAAAGATTGTTCCTTTTTCTTCAGGATCATTTGCATTAGCTTTTCTGTCACTTACAATACAAAGTTTTAATTGATACATATGTATATATACTTATAATTTGTTTAAAATAGTACTAAGTAAATTAGCAGCACATAGTTGCTATATCACCCTTACACTAAGTTTTACTGTGTGTGTTAGGCTGATTACATTTTCTCTTTTCTGGTACATCATAAACGCCTTGAAGTCAGAAACCATGTCTAATGCACATTATGACTGCTATTGAGACTGTACTTGACTAAATCATTGAGAACAATTAGAAAAGTAAAGTGAAGCAATAATTTAAGGGACTGTTTCCCTCCCATGAAGACTTCAAGCCCTTTAGGTCACTTTCAGTTGCAGAACTATATAGAAAGTAAGACCTAATATTTACACAAACTTGACACAGAGAGAAACAAAATAAAGTTATATTTCTGGTGTGTTTGTAAATTTTAGTTCCCTTTTTGCTTGCATTTAGTTTGTTGAAGTTGATGAATAAAATGCTACCTGGTCAATGGAAAAACATTTTCTATATCATGCGTAACACATCACTATGCTAATCCTCATGGATAATTTAATGGGATCACATATATTTAGATATCAGATTAATATTTTTAGAATCTATTTCAAGGCATTCAGAATATCACATTGGAAGATACTTTTCACTTGAATTCATAGGCCAGATATGTATTCTTCAATATGCTGAAAAATACATTTGAATAATTCAATTTATACAGAAAATTAAAAGATCTGAATCCATTTTTTATATAAACATTTTGAAATTGTATCATTTCATGAAAATAAAGATGTTAATAACTCTTCTCAGGAAACTGGGTTTGAGAACAAAGCTCTGTGGCCTAATTTGATATACTGCTTGCATTTGCCATTTGTCTTCACTTCGACTGTTGCTTGGTGGTAGAGAATAAGGTGGATCTGATATGTGCTGTTCCAGTGGAGTTGGTAAGAATATATCAATATCCATTTATTGAAATGCTTGGAGCCATACTATGATTTAACATAGAGTTGGAGTTGGTAAGAATATATCAATATCCATTTATTGAAATGCTTGGAGCCATACTATGATTTAACATACAGTTGTATTGATTCTTAAGGAAGTTTCCAGGAAATAATTTAGATCCTCTGTCACTAACAACAAGGTTTAAACACTCAGAGAAAAGCACCAAGAAGTTTAATGTAGAGTGTTAAATATCCTATTCTTGCAAGAGAGAGGACTCCATGGCTTCTTGGTTTCTAAACATCTGGTAGGCGATGTATGGAGTCCTTATAATGGGACAATTAAATATTGTTGGCTGGGATATTAAATGATTTTCTATTCCTTTTAAGAAAAATTCTTTTACTGTTATTTTAAACATGAAGTAGTATATATTTTGCTCTTTTTCATGTATAACAAGTAGAAGTTTAAAACATTTAGATAAAGGCAATTTTCTTTGCCAATATTGTTGAGCACTTTCCATTTCTGAGCAGATGATCTTATTTGAAAGAATGCTTTTCAATTCAGTTCAGTTCAGTTCAGTCGCTCAGTTGTGTCCGACTCTTTGCAACCCCATGAATCGCAGCACGCCAGGCCTCCCTGTCCATCACTATCTCCCAGAGTTCACTCAAACTCACGTCCATTGAGTCAGTGATGCCATCCAGCCATCTCATCCTCGGTCGTCCCC
>SJYV01041545.1:86175-120072 GCA_006410875.1 Neotragus pygmaeus
GCTTCTCATGATGTATTCTGAATATAAGTTAAATAAGCAGGGTGACTATATACAGCCTGATGTACTCCTTTTCCTATTTGGAACCAGTCTGTTGTTCCATGTCCAGTTCTAACTTTTGCTTCCTGACCTGCATACAGATTTCTCAAGAAGCAGGTCAGGTGGTCTGGTATTCCCATCTCTTTCAGAATTTTCCACAGTTGATTGTGATCCACACAGTCAAAGGCTTTGGCATAGTCAATAAAGCAGAAATAGATGTGTTTCTGGAACTCTCTTGCTTTTTCCATGATCCATTGGATGTTGGCAATTTGATCTCTGGTTCCTCTGCCTTTTCTAAAACCAGCTTGAGCATCAGGGAGTTCACGGTCCATGTCTCCTAGGCATAAGTTTTTTCTCTCTATTTTCTACCAGTCTACCAATGATTCTTTGTTTAAAACATCACAGTTTGTGGCTGTAGCCATGGCTGTCACAGATAGAGGTTTGTGACCAATTGGATTTCACTAAACCGTGGCTCTAGATATATGACTCAATTCTATCTTTTGAGGCAATCTTTTGACTATATTGATAAGGTCATCTTCATCTTTGAATTGTGAAGCTAGAAGATGTTATGCAAGTTAATTTCCCTCCTCCTGCTCTTAGGCAGGTAAAATTCTAAACCATCTGGAAGAGATTCTATTCTCCTTTTAAATATTTTAAAGAGAAAAGCTGCATAACTTTGACTTATATATGAATTAAGCTTTTTTCACTAGTGGTGATCAGTAGATTCTCTTATATGTCTTACCAAAATCTCTTCCATGACTGTTTCTTTTCCTGATCTTTTGGAAATAAAACATTAACACTTTTTGCTTCAAGTCACCATTTGGAACTTTATATTTTAGGTGAAATTGTGTTTCTTTTTTCATTTTTCTGGGTATAAAGCCATGGTGTGTGTGTGTGTGTTTTTTTTTTAATGCTTATAACTGTGCCATATTGATTTTATAAAAGTTTAACATAGAAGTGTCAGCAGAAAATAAGTTTGACAGGATTTGGTTGCAGTCTATAAGACATACAATTATTAGTCTTAATATCAATAAGACTAAATCATTTTTATTATACTACCTTAANTAATGCTTATAACTGTGCCATATTGATTTTATAAAAGTTTAACATAGAAGTGTCAGCAGAAAATAAGTTTGACAGGATTTGGTTGCAGTCTATAAGACATACAATTATTAGTCTTAATATCAATAAGACTAAATCATTTTTATTATACTACCTTAAAGTCTAAAAAGGGTTTCTATTCAAATGAGCTCACTAAATCTTTCCTACATATTCTCTCACAGTTATAATTGTTATATTTTTTAATAAGGAAATGATAGTAAGGAATATATCACATGTGTGTATGCTCAGTTGTGTCTGACTCTGCGATCCCATGGACTGTTGTCCACCACACTCCTCTGTCTACGGGATTTTCCAAACAAGAATACTGGAGTGGGTTTACATTTCTATAGTAGAAGTAATAGCTGAATTAAGAAAGATCTTATATCTTCAGGGGTAAATTTAAGATTCTTCCAATCTAATCATTCATCCATGCAAGGAATTAGAAGAAAATAGGGGCAATTAGGCATTTATTTTAATCTTATCCAAAGAAAATATATAATCAAAAGGGTGTTGTCGGGCTGAATATAATCTTGCTTTATTTTAGTTTTAATCATTTAAAGTTGAGAGAGAAACATCTTCCCATTGATGACTGGAGTTGATGTAATAGGTCTGATTATAGAGGTCTTTGTTTTCCCAACTTTGCTTGCCTTGGTTACATTTGCCTCATCCTAGAACCTGTGAGCAAAAGAAGGAAGATGACTCTACAGAGAAAACAAAATCCTTTAAAGTTTTTAAGGATTAATTTATGGAAGTATATAAATTTAATATTTTGCCAAGTAATATTTAATACAAAACACAATAAGGAGCTTTATTTAACTGAATAATATAAATTCTGTTCTAGCATTTGCATCTTATAACTTACTCACTTATTTTGTAGCCAGTGTGACTTCTCTTTCTTTTGCAGTTTCTCTCAGTTCCCTTATTTGGCATGATTTTCCTTATCTCTTTTAAACTCTTTTCCTTCTTCTTTCTTTTATTCTTTCTTCTCTTACTTTCATTCTTTCTTTCTTTGTCTCTTTGTAATTCAAAAGGCTACTACCTTCACTTTTCCCACTTCAATCTGTTTTGTTTTCCAGTTTGTCATGACAATCCAGTGCTGGGTGTGAGACTTTTTTACATCAAGAAGTAAACCTTAGGAGAAAAAAGAGCCAGAAGACTTACTAGGAGACTTCCATTCAGGCTACTATGACAAAAATATCAGAGTCTGGGTGGCTTAAATAATCAACATTTATTTCTCATGATCCTGGAGTCTGGGAAATCCAAGATCAAAGGAGATTCAGTGTCCAGGGAGTGCATTTTTCCTGGGTCATAAGTGACTGTCTTCTTATTGTGTCTTCATATGGCAGAAAGGGCAAAAGAGTCCCCAGAGTCCCTTTATAAAGGCACTAATCCCCTATCTGAGGGCTCCATTTTCATGGACTACCTGGCTTCCCAAGGCCATACCATCCAAATACCATCACACTGGTGATTGGATTTCGAAATATAAATTTCGGGGAGAACAAACATTCAACCTATTCCATGAGGACAGAAATTTATCCTAGTTAAACAAACCCAGAAATATACTTTGGACTAACAGAGTTTTAGTATGACAAAAGTCATTATATTTTCGTTCTTGCTGTTGTCATTGGCCTTGTGATCATGGACAAAAATTGCTTAGTAATGTTGCTCATTGGATTTTAAATCAGGACAGTCAAGGGGAAGGAGGCCATAATTATTTTCCTATAGCTAAGAAAATGATAGCTCAGAAAGTTTAAAAAATGGCCCCTTCAGAAATGGAAGTTAATAGATATAAATAAGTCAGAGCAAGGAAGTATGCTACAAATAGGAACATCTTAGGAAGCTGGAGAAATCCAGTCTCTTTCAAGGCACAACAGTAAGCATGAGGTACAAAAATCTCTAAGGGAAAGATAATTCAAGGGACAAAACAGAAAGTAAAGGGGAATAAGGTTCTGGCACTGAGAACAAAATTCTAAGATAGATGTAATATCTAGGACATAGGTCAATTCTAAAGTTTAGCTAGTCCAAGATTTTAGTATAGAGTTGGTGGTGTATATTTATTTTAGGCACTTAAATATTATCCTGCATCTCCAAAGAAGGGAAGAATATGGGTAAGGAATTTGGGTAGATTCTATGTATGTCCTTGAAAGCAGATCTATTCATGTAACTTCAGTGGAGTAATTATATTAGTTTCCTAGGTTGCTGATGTGACTGTAGTTTGAAACGGTATCTGCCTGAAATGGAGAAGGATTATGTCTCTTACTGTTTTCTTTCTGTTGTTAATTTCTTTTCTCATAAAATGTCAACATGAATTACTGCTCTTCAGCTGAGTCAACATTGTTGACTTTACAGAGTGTTGTCAAACTTTCCTATGCATGTTAATTACTTTGGTGGTGGGTGAGGGGAGTTGTAAAATTAAATAGAGTAAGTCCCCACTCCAAGAGTTACAGATTTAGTGAATGGAGGCTGAAACTGGATTTTAAACAGTTCCAGAATGACACTAATGACATGGATCTTAGACTACATTTTGAGACCTACCATTTTAACACACTAGTGCCAAGTCAGTTGCATTTCTCTTATATGAAATTGTATTTCAATGCAGAAGTAATGTCATTTCTTGTCTTTCTGTGGCTAGTACATAAGGCAAGTGGAAAATTTCTTTATTTTTTTCTGAAACTAACTTTACTAGAAAAGATCTTTTATTTTTTTTTTTAATTTATTTATTTATTTATTTTTAAATTTAACTTTACAATACTCTATTGGGTTTGCCATACATCGACATGGATCCACCACAGGTACACACAAGCTCCCAATCCCGAATCTCCCTCCCACCTCCCACCCCCCAACGTCTCTCTGGATCATCCCCGTACACCAGCCCCAAGCATCCTGCATCCTGTATCAAATAGAGACTGGTGATTCGTTTCTTAGAAAAGATCTTTTAGATAGCCACTAAATATATTTACTTGGAAATACATGACAAAAAATTAAGCTTTAACAAATGAAAACTACATTTTCCCAAGCACTGCATGGCTCAGCTGTTGACAACTTACTTATTAATGCTTAATAATTCAATCTCTGAAAAATTCATGAGATCCATATGTTCTCAAAGAGATATGATGATTATTATTCAGAGGCATCAAGTAATGAATAATATCTTGTAGAAGCCAATTGCATTATAAGTCAAAGAATGTTGCCCATTTATATTAAAGCATATATTTCAAGTCCCTTCAGTTCAGTTCAGTTTAGCCGCTCAGTCATGTCTGACTCTTTGCAACCCCATGAATCACAGCACTCCAGGCCTCCCTGTCCATCACCAAATCCTGGAGTTAACCCAAACCCACTTCCATCGAGTTGGTGATGCCATCTAGCCATTTCATCTTCTGTCATCACCTTCTCCTCCTGCCCCCAATCCCTCCAAGCATCAGAGTCTTTTCCAATGAGTCAACNGAACAAATAAATGAATATTTAATGCAGCATTATTTATACTTATAAAAATAGAGAAATTACCCAAAGATCTTCAATAGGGCAACAATTAAATAAATTATGGAAATCCATACCTCAGAATATTATGTAGCTATGCAAAATTTCTTCATTATAAAAATTCATCAATGGGCTTCCCTGGTGGCTCATGGGTGGAGAATCCGCCTGCCAATGCAGGAGAGAGAGATTAGGTCCCTGAACTTGATGCCACGAAGCAACTAAACCCATGTACCAACTACGAAGCTTGTCCTCTGCAGCCCGAAAGCTGCAACCGCTGAAGTCCATGCACCATAGAGCCTGTGCTGCACAAGAGAAACCCCTGCGTTGGGAAGCGCACACACCGCAACTAGGAAAAAGCCCGTGCAGTAACAGAGACCCAGCACAGCTAAAAATGTAAATAATTTTTTTCAATTCTCGTTATTGAACATATGGACAATACAGAAAGATGCCAAGAAGGAAAAAGAGTTCACCCGCAGAGGCAGCCTTTATTAACAGATACAGCCACCATGGAGAACAGTGTGGAGTTTCCTTTAAAAAACTAAAAATAGAGCTGCCATATGACCAGCAATCCCACTCCTGGGCGTATATCCGGAGAAAACCATAATTCAGAAAGCACACGCACCCTGATGTTCGCTGCAGCGCTGTTTACAACAGCCAGGACGTGGAAGCAACCTCAATGTCCATCAGGAGAAGAATGGATAAAGAGGATGTGGTGCAAAGAGGTTCAATGATGTGAAAAATTGGTACTAATTTTATGAGGATGGGAAACTATAATATGAAATTATATATTCAATGTGATTTCAATTATATAAACATTTCATAGAGACAGTTGCATGCGTTGTGTGTGTCTGTGTCAGTAACTGTGAGGAAATAAACCCAGTAGGATTATGTTTGCCTGTCTCCAGCAATTGGCCTCATTTCCCCACTCTTCACTTATACTCTCTCTCTCTCACACACACACACACACACACACACACACACCCTACTGTCCACACTGGCGAGGCCTTTGCTCATGCTGTTCCCTCTGCCTGGAATGCCTTTCTCTCATTTCCAATTATTTAAATTCTTCAGATCTCCAAAATCCTCTTCCAAGAAGCCCTTGGAAAACCTGGAGTGAATAAGACAGGAGCTTTGTTCAGACAGCTTCGGCCTCAATCCAGGCCCCTGTCCTGACTGGCTGTGCAAGCTTGAGCAAGTTGAGTCACCTTTCTCATCCTAATTTTCTCATCATAACACTAGATTATTCTAATTGCTGCCTCAAAGGGTCGCCATAAGTATTAAAGGAGAGAAGGTCTTTCAAACACCTGCCCAAAAGCAGTCAAGTTTATTTTAGGAAATGGCAACACACGTCCTCCTTCCCACTGTAGTTCACCTTGTGTTCTGGGTAGTATTTTGTCTACATATCCACCATCTTCTGTCAAAGTTTACGCTTAAGTCTGCAGGAGTCAAGGTCAGTGCAACTGCTAAGAGCACCACCTCCCAATTTAGACAGGGTTGGGTGAACCCTATCTACTAGCCATGGGATTTTTTTTTTTAAGGGCTTTTCTAGCTCATGGGCTTGGTTGCCCCACAACACGTGGGATCTTAGTTCCTTGACCAGGGATTGAACCCACGTCTTCTGCATTGGTCCACTGGTTGAGAATCTGGCTTCCAATGCAGAAGACGTGGGTTCCATCCATGGTTGAGAAACTAAGATCTACACACTTTGGGGCAACAAAGCCCACAAGTCACAACTAGAAAAGCCCTCACGCTGCAAGGAAGACCCAGAGCAGCCAAAAAAAAAAAAAAAAGATCCCATGGCTAGCAGATATCAGAGCTGGGGCACCACCCAACCCTGTCTAAATCGGGAGGTGATGTTCTTAGCAATTGCACTAACCTTGACTCCAGCCTTGGGATCTTTTTTTTTTTTTTTTTTTTGCTTTATTTTACTTTACAATACTCTATTGGCTTTGCCATACATCGACATGAATCCACCACAGGTGTACACGAGTTCTTGAATAAATCATCTCACCTCACTCTCAGAGCCTCCATTTTCCCATGTGAGAAATGGGTTTAATTAAGGCTTGGTGTTGGGAGGTTTAAGTGGATTAAGGCACATGAGACTTCTAGAACAGTCCTGACACACAGGAAGTGCTAGAAGGGTCTGTCACTACTGCCTCAAAGGGTTAAGGTGAAGGTGGAGAATAGCGCTGCTTCTGCAAAGCCCGCGTGCAGAGTCCCGGCTGGCACTCAGCGAGCCCTCCATAAACATGAGTAGCATAATCCAGTGTTTGGTAAACAAGTCCAGTGACCCTCTTCGTGTCCCCTGAGCAGTGGGAGCAGCAGCAGCAGCAATCCCTTTCCAGAGCAAAAAGGCCAGTTCTCTCCAATTTGCTGGAGTCCCCCTGAACTAGTTTAGCCATTCCCGTGTCCCTCCCATCCTAAATAGGAAGCCCCCTGGCACCAAGTGGGATTCCCCTCCTGCACCACGAGGGTCTGGGGGGCCAGGTAACATACTGTCTGGTTAATTGGGTTCCAAGCAGAAACTGGCGCCGGAGGACATCCACCAGGTTTACTGCATTTCCTTCCCCCGTAAAGGAACCCTACGGTCCAGCCCAGCCAGCTCCTCTCACTGACCAGCTAATGGGGTCACACGATTCCACTCCCCAGGAAGCTGACCTTAGAGATGGGATGCCAAGGAAAGGATGGTGCTGGCAGGGAAAGGGAGGGAGGGCAGGTGAGGTATGAATCTGCAGCTGAGTGACACATTCTATATGAAGCTGATTCATGTCGGAGCAAATCTGGGCAGGGACCAGCTGATTCCGGCGGTGAAGTTATAGCTCTGCCAGTTTAATATTTCGCCATCTGCTAACCGAAGGCTCCACTGCCTGCTGGGCCCTATAAAGACTTTTATTTATTATATTACACACGGCAACATCTGCCACCAGATGAGGCTGTATCCGGCACCCTAATTAAACAAACACTCACTCCTGCGACAGCAGAGGGCCCCGGGTCTCGCTGTGAATGAGCAGAAGTGTTGCTGACACTAGTTATAACTTGGGGTGTCCCACCCTGAATTTTCCTGAGAAAAGGCAGCACATGGGACCTTCAGATGCCCTCCTGATGGTCACTAAAGACTCACGGCTGATTAAAAGTGGGCTGGAAAACTGCTTTAAAAATAGACTGGATTTGATCTACTCCATGGGCTTCCTGTGTGGCTCAGATGGTAAAGAATCCACCTGTAATGCATGAGACCTGGGTTCAATCCTTGAGTTGGGAAGATCCCCTGGAGGAGGGAATGGCTATCCACTCCAGTATTCTTGCCTGGAGAATTCCATGGGCAGAGGAACCTAGTGGGCTATAGTCCATAGGGTCGAAAAGAACCAGACATGACTGAGTGGTTAACACTTTCACAATCTCCTCCATCCTGTCTCACACTTAAAAAAGAACTTAAATTTTAGGACTTGGCTTGACAGGCAGTCAGAATTCCATATCTGCCTTTCCCGCCACTCTGTCACATGGCTTCCATTCACCATCACCTGCAATTTTTTTGTGTGCACTCTCAGAAATGCCAAATATCCTTCCTGAAACAAGAAACCCTATGGATGAGGAACATGCATTTTTTTTCATTCATGCATTCCCTTAACAAATATTGAACCTATTGGGTGTTTTGGTGAATGAGATCAAGTACATTTCTGCCTTCATAAAACACACGTTCGACTGCAAGTCTTCCAATGGGCAGCTCAACAAGAAGGTCACAGACTGTGATGAGTTCTGGGATGGAAGTAAAATGGATGATGTGTTAGAGGGCTAAGGCTGAACTGGAATATGGTGGTTTTAGCTTTCTATGGCTGCTATAACAAGTGATCACAAAGGGGTAGTGGCTTAAAACAACACAAGTTTATTATAGGTCTGTATTTCAGAAGTCTACCAGCTGGGAGGGATTGGGGGCAGGAGGAGAAGGGGATGACCGAGGATGAGATGGCTGGATGGCATCACGGACTCGATGGACATGAGTCTGAGTGAACTCCGGGCGGGAGATGGTGATGAACAGGGAGGAACTGTATTCCTTCTGGAGACTCTTGGAGATAATTCATTCCTCTGCCTTTCTCAGCCTCGAGAGGCCACCAGCATCCCTTGGCTTGTGGATCCCCCCTCTATCTTCAAAAGCAGTAACAGCATCTCTCTGATTCTGCTTCCAATCACACTTCTTTTTTCTGACTCTCTTTCTCTGTCTTCCTCTTCCACTCTTAAGATCTCTTTTGATTACATTCACCCCACCCAGATATTCTGTAACATTCTCTCTACTTTAGGGAGATTAATAGCCTCAACTCTATCTGAAACTTTAATTCCCATTTGCCATGTAGCCCAACATAGTCACAAGTTACAGGGACTGGAAGGAGGCATCTTTAGGGGGCTGTTATCCTGCCTGCCACAAGGGGCAAGGGGCTATTTTAGATACAGTGGCCTTAGGAGGGGGCTTCTCTAAGTAAGAAGATGTTACAACTGGAAGGAAAAGGAAGTTCAGAGACTCAGGGGCAGGAAAGAACTGGAGCCATCACAGTGTTGAAAGGAAGTTAGTAATGGGCCTGGGAGAGTCGTACAAAGTCACAGCAAGGGNTTCCCATCTCTTTCAGAATTTTCCAGTTAATTGTGATCCACACAGTCAAAGGCTTTGGCATAGTCAATAAAGCAGAAATAGATGCTTTTCTGGAACTCTCTTGCTTTTTCCATGATCAGGAAGATGTTGGCAATTTGATCTCTGGTTCCTCTGCCTTTTCTAAAACCAGCTTGGACACCTGGAAGTACATGGTTCACGTATTGCTGAAGCCTGGCTTGGAGAATTTTGAGCATTATTTTACTAGTGTGTGAGATGAGTGCAATTGTGAGGTAGTTTGAGCATTTTTTGGCATTGCCTTTCTTTGGAATTGCAATGAAAACTGACCTTTTCCAGTCCTGTGGCCACTGCTGAGTTTTCTAAATTTTCTAGCTATCTTAATTATCATTTTTCTCAGCTGGGCATTTGATAAAAACTTTGGAGTACTTAGTTGGAGATTAAATTCCATCTAATATCTGAAGAACAGATTTTCTGTATCACAGATTACAGATGAAACCCTCTATCTTAAAAACCAGTAGCAATATTGATAGCCTCTTGATAAATCTACAGAGTAAATATGTCTAGTATTCTTATTATACTAACAAAATTCAGAAGTATTATGTGATAATATAATACTTTAAAAGTATTTAAATTGACCTGGATTTTGCTGTGTTTTAAAGAGGGGGCAAAGAATTGTCTTTTTTTTTTTTTTTTTCTTAGACTAGTAGCAGATTTCACCTATAATTCAATGATGGTACTTAGCACACTTTAAAAATATTATTTGTTACTATGCATCTCCTCAACTAGATTTTGAAGAGACAGAACTTTTTTAAAAAAATGTTCTTTTCACTGGTGTATGGCTCCTACGAGAGATCTAATGAGTAAGTTTGTGAACTACAGACCAGAAAGCTTCACATGTCATGCTATACAAATGGTCCTTAGAAGGTAGGATTTCCATTTCTGTAGTGTTATCAGCCCATTCCATCACTGAGTTTGTACCCTGACCATAACACAAGGCATCATCATAAGGCAGGCATGTTACTTTGCAGTCATTCCACACTGATGTCTCAGTCAAACTTCTCATCTGTGGCTCTGCAGAGCTTGCCTATGAAAATACATTGGTTAAATGTAGCCTTTCAGCCAGGCAAGTTGCATTATTTCAGGTCATATGACAAACTTGGAAAGCATTAATTATTCTTTTTTAATTGCTGAGGATTAATATCTAGGTAGCTGAGTTTAGACAGAGAGTGCTGAAAGAGAAGCAACCTCCTGAAATAGGACTGTGCAGCTCTCAGTGGGGGCTGCCTGGCACATCTCAAAACAACTGCATCACCAGCCATAATCACATCACACAGAGCATTTAAATGATGCCAAACTTTAAGTTGAGGAAATGGGGCCATGCACAGCATGCTTCTAGAAATTGCTGTATTTTTAATCAAAAGAAATTATAATTCCATAGAGACTTTTATCTCTAGAATTAAATGTGATGCTGAAGTTTTATGACTCTGTAGTATGGCTAAGGAATAATCTTGCCATCTTCTTGATGAATTTGCAATAGCTAAGTCAGATTCACACATAGCTGTCATTAATTCCAAGAAGATGATTTGATCTCAAAGATATATGAATCTCCTTAATTTACATCTCTTAAACTGTTAGAAATACAAAAGGATATTCCATAAATGGACATCACCCGATGGTCAATACTGAAATCAGAATGATTATATTCTTTGCAGCCAAAGATGGACAAGCTCTATACAGTCAGCAAAAACAAGACCAGGAGCTGACTATGGTTCAGATCATGACCTCCTTATTGCCAAATTGAGACTTAAATTGAAGAAAGTAGGGAAAACCACTAGACCATTCAGGTATGAGTGAAATCAGATCCCTTACAATTACACAGTGGAAATGAGAGATTTAAGAGACTAGATCTGATAGACAGAGTGCCTGATGAACTACAGACAGAGGTTCGTGACACTGTACAGGAGACAGGAATCAAGACTATCCTCATGGAAAAGAAATGCAAAAAAAGCAAAATGGCTGTCTGGGGAGGCCTTACATATAGTTGTGAAAAGAAGAGAAATGAAAAGCAAAAGAGAAAGGGAAAGATATAAACATCTTAATGCAGAGTTCCAAACAATAGCAAGGAGAGATGAGAAAGCCTTCCTCAGTGATCAATGCAAAGAAATAGAGGAAAACAAAAGAATGGGAAAGACTAGAGATCTCTTCAAGAAAAATATAGATACCAAGGGGACATTTCATGCAAATATGGGCTCAATAAAGGACAGAAATGGTAGGGACCTAACAGAAGCAGAAGATATTAAGAAGAGGTGGCAAGAATACACAGAAGAACTGTACAAAAAAGATCTTCATGACCCATATAATCACGATAGTATGATCACTCACCTAGAGCCAGACATCCTGGAATGTGAAGTCAAATGGGCCTTAGAAAGCATCACTATGAACAAAGCTAATGGAGGTGATGGAATTCCAGTTGAGCTATTTCACATCCTAAAATATGATGTTGTGAAAGTGCTGCACTCAATATGTCAGCAAATTTGGAAAACTCAGCAGTGGCCACAGGACTGGAAAAGATCAGTTTTCATTCCAATCCCAAAGAAAAGCAATGCTAAAGAATGCTGAAACTACCGCACAATTGCACTCAACTCACACACTAGTAAAGTAATGCTCAAAATTCTCCAAGTCAGGCTTTAGCAATGTGAGAACTATGAACTTCCAGATGTTCAAGCTGTTTTAGAAAAGGCAGAGGAACCAGAGATGAAATTGTCAACATTCTGGATCATCAAAAAAGCAAGAGAGTTTCAGAAAAACATCTGTTTCTGCTTTATTGACTATGCCAGAGCCTTTGACTGTGTGGATCACCATATACTGTGGAAAATTCTGAAAGAGATGGGAATACCAGACCACCTGACCTGCCTATTGAGAATTTGTATGCAGATCAGGAAGCAACAGTTAGAACTAGACATGGCGCAAAAGACTGGTTCCAAATAGGAAAAGGAGTACGTCAAAACTGTATATTGTCACCTTGCTTATTTAACTTATATGCCGAGTACATCATGAGAAACACTGGGATGTAGGAAACACAAACTGGAATCAAAATTGCTTGGTGGAATATCAATAACGTCAGATATGTAGGTGACACCACCTTTATGACAGAAAATGAAGAACTAAAAAGCCTATTGATGAAAGTTCAAGGGGAGAGTGAAAAAGTTGGCTTAAAGCTCAACATTCAGAAAACTAGAATCATGGCATCTGGTTCCATCACTTCATGGCAAATAGATGGGGAAACTGTGGAAATAGGGTCAAACTTTATTTTGGGGGTTTCCAAAATCACTGCAAAGTGGCACTACAGCCATGGAATTTACCTTCGAAGAAAATTTATGACCAACCTAGACAGCATATTAAAAGGCAGAGACATTACTTTGCCAACAAAGGTCCATCTTGTCATGGCTATGATATTTACAGTAGTCATGTATGGATGTGAGTTTTGGACTATAAAGAAAGCTGAGCACCGAAGAATTGATGTTTTTAAACTGTGGTGTTGGAGAAGACTCTTGAGAATTCCTTGGAGTGCAAGGAGATCCAGCCAGTCCATCCTAAAGGAGATTTGTGAACATTCTGAATGTTCATTGGAAGGACTAATGTTGAAGCTGAAACTCCAATACATTGGCCCCCTAATGCGAAGAGCTGACTCATTTGAAAAGACACTGATTTGGGGAAAGATTGACTGCAGGAGTAGAAGAGGAAAACAGAGGATGAGAATGGGTGGATGAGATGGTATCACCGACTCGATGGACATGAGTTTGGTTAAACTCTGGGAGTGGGTAATGGACAGGGAGGCCTGAGGTGTTGCAGTTCATGGGGTTGCAAACAGTCGGACACAACTGATCAACTGAACAGAACTAAACTGAAACCTTCACTGGGGCTTCCCAGGTGGCACAATTGTAAAGAACCACCTACCAATGAAGGGGTAGGTACCAATGAATGGGGGCTTCCCTGGTGGCTCAGAGGTTGAAGAGTCTGCCTCCAATGTAGGAGACCTGGGTTTGATCCCTGGGTCGGGAAGATCCTCTGGAGAAAGAAATGGCAACCCAGTCCAGTATTCTTGCCTGGAGAATCCCATGGATGGATGAGCCTGGTAGGCTATAGTCCACGGAGTCGTAAAGAGTTGGACAGGACTGAGCGACTTCACTCACTCACTCATTCGCCAGTGAAGGAGGTTCAGAGCCACAGATTCAATCCCTGGGTCAGGAAGATCCCCTGGAGTAGGAAATGGCAACCAAATCCACTATTCCTGCCTGAGAAATCCTATGGAAAGGGGAACCTGGCGGGCTACTGTCTATGCGGTCAGAAAGACTTGAACACAACTGAATACTGCACATAAGCCCTCCCTAATCCAGCCACTCAACGGCCAAAGTAATTTGCCTGATGAGACATCTGCTCATCTCACCAGTGATGTTTTTAATTAATCTTGATTATTTTGCTAAAGTCACCTGACTTTCCCTTGTTCTGTGACAAACTTTCTCTAGTGCTTCCTTAGTGTTTTTTATAGCTCCTACGTGGATAGATCCCAAATGCCTGCATTGCTAACATTTTATCATTTTCCCCCCTCAGTTCAAAAGTCTCTTGATGTCCTTTCTTCCTTGTATCTAACATCCAGACTTTCTCCCAGTCATTTCCATCTGTATCAGTTATCTATTGATGTGTGATAGACCACTTTAAAATTTAAAAGGTTAAACAAACAATTATGAATTATTTCCCCCAAGTCTATGACTAAGTCTATGGATTTGAGCATGAGTAAATCTACTCTTTAAGGCCAGGTAGGTTCAGCTGTTGTCAGCCAGGTTCCTTCCTGCATCAACTGGTGAATTGGCTATGGGATTGGCTGTTCTAGGATGACTTTACGTACATATCTGGTGGTTCACTGAGTAATGCATGGGTTAATGCCAGTGTCATGATCATATATTCCTCATTACCTAGCAGGTTAGTCTAGCCTTATTTTAAAAGAGCTAGTGGAAGCCCATGCTAGGTTCTGAGACTCATTCACAGAAATGACACACTGTCATTTCCATCATAATCCCCTACCAAAACATGTCACAAAGCCAACCCAGAGTCCAAAGGTGACCAAAAAAAGACCATGCTTAATAATGGGAGTAACTACCAAGTCATATAGCAAAGAGCATAGATATAAGGAAAGCTAGAGAATTGGGTTCTTGCCTGGAGAATCCCAGGGATGGGGGAGCCTGGTGAGCTGCTGTCTATGGGGTCGCACAGAGTCGGACATGACTGAAGCGACTTAGCAGCAGCAGAGAATTGGGATAATTTTTCTATAAATTCTACCACATTCAGTTCAGTTCAGTTCAGTTGCTCATTCATGTCCAACTCTTTGTGACCCCATGAACTGCAGCACGCCAGGCCTCCCTGTCCATCACCAACTCCCGGAGTTCATTCAAACTCACGTCCATCGAGTCGGTGATGCCATCCAGCCATCTCATCTTCTGTCATCACCTTCTCCTCCTGTCCCCAATCCCTCCCAGCATCAGAGTCTTTTCCAGTGAGTCAACACTTCGCATGAGGTGGCCAAAGTACTAAAGCTTCAGCTTTAGCATCATTCCTTCCAAAGAACACCCAGGGATGATCTCCTTTAGAATGGACTGGTTGGATCTCCTTGCAGTCCAAGGGACTCTCAAGAGTTTTTTCCAACACTACAGTTGAAAAGCATCAATCTTCTGCATTCAGCTTTCTTTATAGTTCAACTCCCACATCCATACATGATCACTGGAAAAACCAGAGCCTTGACTAGATGGACCTTTGTTGACAAAGTGATGTCTCTGCTTTTCAATATGCTATCTAGGTTGGTCATAACTCTCCTTCCAAGGAGTAAGCATCTTTTAATTTCATGATAATACTGGCCTCAATTTTCTTTTGTAAATGTGTTGTCTTCTTATGTTAATTTAGAGACAGAAGGGCGGGATAGTTTACTTTTACATTCTATGTTTGACATAGCTAAGTCCAATTTATGATTGTAAAGTTATACTTATAGGTATGTAGTTCGCAGCAAGATTAGATAGTGATTTCTGATAATCAAATGGAACTACTTCAGAAAAAAATGAGATGAAAGATATCTGTCAGAACAGTCAAGAGAGCCCTGTCTTTCTAAATATGTCATGTTTGATTTTATATGCTGATTATTTTACAAAGTTCAAAAAAATACCATTGACACTATGTTCTGAGGCCAACTTAACAAAGAAAATATGCACATAAATCAAGTAATAGGAAAAGTAGTTTCTTCTGCAGAGCATAGACATGGTCAATATAAGACAGACAGGAAATAGGAACTTATCCAAGGCTGGCATAGTTTTGACAAGATATAATATTTCATATCTTCTTAAATTAATGTCAATATTATCTCTGAAAAGGATAAACCCTGGAAGTGACTTATATCTTGCAATATATGTACATAGTGGGGTAGTGTGTTTAATTAGGAGAGTCCAAAAATTGAGCGTATTCAGTATAGGTCTCTCAGTTAAAATTTGTGGACAGTGACAAGAATCCAAAACGAGACCTTCATGTTATGGATTTATATATTTGAAATGACGAACCATGTTAGCAGATGTGGGGAAAAGTCACCTATCTTTTTAAAATTTCCTCACAATAAGAGTAAGATATATAAATATGTGTGTGCTCAGTGCTCAGCCGTATCCAACTCTGGCAACCCATTACTGTAGCCTGCCATGCTCCTCTGTCCATGGGATTTCCCAGGCAAGAACACTGGAGTGGATTGCCATTACATCCTCCAGAGAATCTTCCAGACCCAGGGATAGAAGTCCTGTCTCCTGTGTCTGTTGCACTGGTGGGTAGATTCTGTGCCACCAAAGAACCCCCAATATATAAGTATAGATGTCTGATTTTTGATTTAAAGTAGACAATGTATGACTGAGTTAAATTGTTACTACACATGTCTGATTCTTTTGTTGATAAACTAGCAATATGTTTGAATAAAAATATAAAAACATGCATAATTAATAAATTTGTTGTTATTGTTTGATCGCTAAAGTGGAAAGAGAAAGTGAAATTCACTCAGTCGAGTCTGACTCTGTGACTGCATGGACTACACGGTCCATGGAATTCTCCAGGCCAAGATACTGGCGTGAATAGCCTTTCCCTTCTTGAGGGTATCTTCCAACCCAGGGATTGAGCCCAGGTCCCCCACATTGCAGGTGGATTCTTTACCAGCTGAGCCACAAGGGAAACCCAAGAATACTGGAGAAGGTAGACTATCCCTTCTGCAGCAGATCTTTCTGACCAATGAATCGAACCGGGGTCTCCTGCATTGCAGGGGGATTCTTTACCAGCTAAGTCATGTCCAATTCTTTTTTTTTTTTAATTTAATTTTTTTAACTTTATTTTACTTTACAATACTCTGTTGGCTTTGCCATACATCGACATGAATCCACCACAGGTGTACACGAGCTCCCAATCCTGAATCCCACTCCCACCTCCCACCTCCCACCCCACAACGTCTCTCTGGATCATCCCCGTGCACCAGCCCCAAGCATCCTGCATCCTGCATCGAACATAGACCGGAGCAAGCTGTGGTACGTATACACGATGGAGTATTACTCAGCCATTAAAAAGAATACATTTGAATCAGTTCTAATGAGATGGATGAAACTGGAGCCTATTATACAGAGTGAAGTAAGCCAGAAAGAAAAACACCAATACAGTATACTGACATATATATATGGAATTTAGAAAGATAGTAATGATGACCCTGTATGTGAGACAACAAAAGAGACATAGACATAGAGAACGGACTTTTGGCCTCTGAGGGAGAGGTAGAGGGTGGGATGATTTAGGAGAATGGCATTGAAGCATGTCCAACTCTTTATGACTCCATGGACTGTAACCTCCAGGTTCCTCCGTCCATCGGATAGGCAAGAATACTGCAGTGGGTTGAGTTTTCTTCTCCAGGGGAATCTTTCCCACTCAGGAATTGAACCCATATCTCCTGCACTGGCAAGGGGATTGTTTACCACTTAACCATCTGGGAAGCTCAGTTAATAAGTTATTACATATTTATTCCACAGTATTTCATTTTCTTGACTTCATTCCAGCAGAATCTTTAATTATGTTACTATAATTAGGTGTTTTTCACACAATTTATCTTCTACTGATAGCGATGAAATACTAGACACCCATTCTTGATTTTTTAAAACTTTAGTTATTCTTAAAAGCATCTCAATGTAGAGAAATTTATTAACTGGAACTTCCTTATTTATAAAAGAATAGATTTATAAATAGTTAATGGTGTTATATAATCAATTATAATAAATAAATTTATTATGGAAATTATTGTAAAATATTTAAACTTATCATATAAGTTTTATTACTAACATATGACAACATTTACTAGTTCTTAAAGCATGATCTAGAGACTTACAATAATTTAGAAGTTATTTTCCCTCAATATTTTAATACTCATATGATGTAATAAAAAATAGAAATAGAAGTTATTTAATACTTTTCAAATCTCTCTTTGATTGAGAAAATACCACAATATATGATGCCTAAGAAAAGGGTCTCTATAGAAATTAATTTCAGGTTTTGTGTGTATGTGAATCTTCTTCAAAGTTATGCAAATATTTAGTTATATTTCCCTGACCTTTATGTTTTTCATTGAAGAATTTATTGTTGTTGTTGTTGTTGCATATTTCATATGCAGTTTCTTTTGCTTTGCAAGATGTATTTTCCCCTAAATATTTATATACCCATTAATAGTGATATAGTTGAATATACATCTATTTGAATTCTACTTGAGCTTTTTTTGTTGTTGTCATTAAGCACTTGCCAGCTTTTTACTAGCAAAAAAAAAAAAAAAATCCTGTGGGTAAAGGAAATTCAGAATTTTATTTTTTTTGCTAACCATGTTTTGCTCTTTATTTGGAGAATCTTTAGCTGTTTTGTTGCACTCTTTTAGTACAGTTTACATTTTCTTTAGATTTAATCTCATTACATTTAAAAAAAGATTTAGTCAGCATTCCCATCATGTCAAATTTGAAATGTGTTCCATCAATATGCTCCATCTTTAGAGAGATCCAGAAAAATCTCATACATAATCTTTGAATTGTTCCAAAAGATGTCATCATTACTGGCACAGTTAATGCCCTTCTCCAGTAAAATATTCAAGTGGTAGGTAATTTATAACCAAAGAGTTCTTTTGAAGTTTGGCCAAAATTCCTTCTTGTATACGTTTTTCATTACCAATTATGTTATCACCATTATATCATATATTTTCAACCAATAATTTATTAAATTATTTAAATAAGACTGAAATGTTTTTAAAATTTATTGCAATTAATATTAAATATTTTTATACCAAATAATGGCAATGCTGGTGTTCAATGACCAGCTAGTTGTTAATATGGAGAAAGAACTATCACACTTCTCAAATATTATGTCTAGACATACTTACACACACCCAGAATTTAACGGCAGTATGAATTGTTCAATATGGTAAAATATTCCTTAGGCACCATGTGAAGATGGTGTTGATTCCTATGTAACTTTCTAACCATGAATTAGAACCCAAACAGAAGCAACAGTGTGGGTGCTCAGTCCTGTTGGAAAATGTTACATTACTTGTAAAATAATGTACTATACTCATCAATCTGTGTTAATAAACTAGGCTTTGATCTAAATCTTCTGCTATTTAAAGCCCCACCACATTCTGAAGCATCTCTTTGGGACAGGAATAATCTGTAATTTGTGAAACATTTGAAAGTACATGGCTTTCCTGTTCAATATCTGTTTCAATATCTACCGTGTTCAAAGCCCTAAGTGAGAGACAGATGAAAAATATGGATCCGTGCATGAACAATAGTTTTTCTAGAGAGTGACAATCAAATTGAGATTCAGGCTATATCCAAATTCATTAGTGATCACACAACACCTTGGTTAGAACATTCTAGTCAGACTAGGATTCTGTCTGCTTTTCAATTTCAAGTCCTTTCCTGCCTAGCTAAGATGAAAACATTCATGTAATTGTAGTGTGATATTAACTCACTGCTCCACTCTTTTTGCATAAATTCTATAAATTGGCTAGAGGAGAAATTAACATTGACCTCAAACAGAAGTGGAGAGTGTGACTTAGAAAATTAAGGAATTTGTTCAAGGCGACATGTCTAGAAAGTGGCAAAATTGGAATTAAAACAGTAAATTTAAGATTGAGACATAGCAGCACTATTTATAACAGCCAAGACATGGAAGCAATATAAATGCACTTGAAGATGAAAGGATAAAAATATGATATAAGCACACAATGGACTATTACTCAGCAATTAAAAAATGAAATAATGTCATTTGAAGCAACATGGAAAGACCTAGAGATTATCACGGATTATAGGTCAGGAAGCAACAGTTAGAACTGGATGTGGAACAACAGACTGGTTTCAAATAGGAAAAGGAGTACGTCAAGGCTGTATATTGTCACCCTGCTTATTTAACTTATATACAGAGTACATCATGAGAAACATTGGACTGGAGGAAACACAAGCTGGAATCAAGACTGCTGGGAGAAATATCAATAACCTCAGATATACAGATGACACCACCCTTATGGCAAAAAGTGAAGAGGAACTAAAAAACTTCTTGATGAAAGTGAAAGTGGAGAGTGAAAAAGTTGGCTTAAAGCTCAACATTCAGAAAACGAAGATCATGGCATCTGGTCCCATCACTTCATGGGAAATAGATGGGGAAACAGTGGAAACAGTGGCAGACTTTATTTTNAGTCCAAGGCTTTGGCATAGTCAATAAAGCAGAAATAGATGTTTTTCTGAAACTCTTGCTTTTTGGATGATCCAATGGATGTTGGCAATTTGATCACTAGTTCCTCTGCCTTTTCTCAAACTTGCTTGACCATCTGGAAGGTCACGTTTCACATATTTCTAAAGCCTGGCTTGGAGAATTTTGACCATTACTTTACTAGCGTGTGAGATTATGAACAAGAATCCTTCTAAAACTGTCACCATTTTTTAAAGAGCAGTATGGATAAGGAAATACTCTATTTAGTCCATTATTTCTGAAGTTCTTGAGGTTTCCTAATACTTTTGGTATATTCTTGGAGAGACTAGTTTTATGGCCCCACCTTATTTTGTTTTCCTTATTTTTACTGCATTGTAATAAAGGCTCCTACAGAAGACAGCAGTCTCTATTTTAACATCTTTTTCATTCCAGAACATATGCTCCAGAAAAGAGCTCAACAACTGGGATTTTAGCCATGGACAGATTTGGATTTGCTACCCACTGGAGACACTGCAGTTGACCTCTGATTTATAGCGCACTCCACCATCTCCCTCATTTGGATCATACTTGCTTATTCCCAGTCTGCCTCAGTGCTGTTGTATTTCTGTTAACCTATCAAAAATGTTGAGGCCATTGTTAAGACATCTAATCTATTTTGAGTGAGAAACACGATAAATATTTTATCTTATTGAAGCACAAAGTACTGTAAGAATTATCTATTGAAGATGAATTCCATGATGTCAGATAAATCTTCATTTAAAAAGTGACTATGGAATTTATGTCAATAGGTGTTCTTAATAACTTAATCTTGTATAAATAGTGCTATCATATGATCCAGCAATCCTACTCCTGGCCATATAGGTGGAGAAATCCATAATTTGAAAAGATACGTGCACCCTGATATTCATTGCAGCACTATTTACAATAGCCAAAACATGGAAGTAACCAATAGAAATTGAACTTAAAACAGTAAGTTTTGATGCTGCTATGTAATTTTAGCCATCATAGACAAAGGAACTCTGAAACTATTGTTTAAGCTGATGAGGTAGTTTGCTGTAGTTTCATGGATATGGATAGATTTTTGACTCGTGAGTTAATAATTATTAGCAACTTATTACTCACAACAATATTGAGCATCAGATAATTATTTTCACAGTAGTTCCCTGAAGCTCATTTCCAACAGAACTGCATTAGAGCAGGGGATCCCAACTTGAAGGGACCTGACACTTTATAGCAGATAGTGAACATGTTTAATTTTTATTTGCAGAAAAGATTTTATTATACTGGACAGTGAGTATCCTTACCCCTTTCTCTGGAGGAAAATATTAACTATTTCCTAAAAATATTTTGCTATACAAATATATCTGAAAAGACAGTTTCAAACTCAGGGGAAGAAACATACAGAAATAGAAAGGTCTATAAGGTTCAGAGGAAATGTCTCCAAAATGTGACACTTTTATATAAGAAATAGTTTGAGCTAAAGATAACCAATACCCTGTGGATTCTCACCTCCTTAGAAACCTGTATGCAGGTTAAGAAGCAACAGTTAGAACTGTACATGGAACAATAGACTGGTTCCAAATAGGAAAAGGACTACTTCAGAGCTGTACATTGCCATCCTGCTTAAATAAGCAGGATGCTTACATGCATAGTATATCATGAAAAATGCTGAGCTAGATGAATCACAAGCTGGAATCAAGATTGCTGGGAGAAATAAAAATAACCTCAGATATGCAGATGACACTGTTCTAATGGCAGAGAGCAAAGAGGATATAAAGAGCTTCTTGATGAAAGTGAAAGAAGAAAGTGAAAAAGCTGGATTAAAACTTAGCATTCAAAAAACTGAGATCATAGCATCTGGTCCCATCACTTCGTGGTAAATAGATGGGGAAAAAATGGAAACAGTGACAGACTTTATTTTCTTGGGTTCTAAAATCATTGTGGATGGTGACTGCAGCCATGAAATTAAGACACTTACTCCTTGGAAGAAAAACTATGAGAAACCTAGACAGCGTATTAATAATAAGAGACATCACTTTGCTGACAAAGGTCCATATAGTCAAGGCGATGGTTTTTCCAGTATGTATGGATGTGAGAGTTGGACCATAAAGAAGGCTGAGCACTGAAAAACTGATGCTTTCAAAACATGGTGCTGGAAAAGACTCTTGAGAGCCCCTTGGACATCAGGGAGAGCAAACCAGTCGGTCCTAAAGGAAATCAACCCTGAATATTCATTGGAAGGACTGATGCTAAAGCTGAAGCTCCAATCCTTTGGCCACTTGATGCAAACAGCCAACTCATTGGAAAAGACCTTGATGCTGGGAAAGACTGAGGGAGGGAGGAGGAGCAACAGAGAATGAGATGGTTGGATGGCCTCATGGGCTCAATGGACATGGGTTTGAGCAAACGCTGGGAGATAGTGAAGGACAGGGAAGTCTGGAATGCTGCAGTGTGTGTGGTCACAAAGAGGTAGACACGACTTAGCAACTGAACAAGAATACTGTTCTTTTGATTCATATTTAGCTTGTAGTCACCTATATTCTTAAATGATTTTTTTCCTTTACATTCACTGTAACATTCTTCTTATATGAAAAAGCATTTCTTGAAGGCTAAGGGCAGAATTTAATGGGCTTCCAGGTGGTGCTAGTGGTAAAGATCTTACCTTATTCAGGAGACAAGAGATGCAGATTTGATTCCTGGGTCAGGAAGATCCCTTGGAAAAGGGCATGGCAACCCACTGCAGTATTCTTGCCTGGAGAACCCCATGGATAGAGGAACCTGGAGTGTTATAATTCACAGGATTATGAAGAGTTGGACACAGTTGAAGAGACTTAGCATGCATACATACATGCACAGAATTTGATATAAATCTTGTTTATCTCATCTCAGAAGGTTTGTTTGTTGAAGGTTTATTTGTTTATTTGTTGAACTAACTTTAGTTCTATGAAGGAAAAAATGTGTTTCCTCCTAGTTTAAAGAGATATTGCTAGTTACTACAACAATGAGAATTTCACCATGTATTAGTAGAAAGACACAGGTAGAATTTTCCAGTTCACCTGATTGTCAAAGATAATTCTTGGTACATTAAAAATAAACAAACAAAAAAAAAACTAAGAAGACCTATTTGATAAACCTCAGCACTTGACTTGGAAAGTGTCTGCTTTTTAAAAAATAAAACTATTAGAATAATTGTAATTACAATATGTTAATATAATCTGTGTCACAATTAAATTCACAAAAATTGTTTCATACAAAAAAGTCATGCCCTTAAATAAAATTCAGGTTGGACAGAAAAATCCTAACTTAAATTTAGAAAGAAAAAGAGAATATTTAAACTTTTTCACCAGTTTCAGTTATATTATTTCACAAATTTCGGTTAAATGGTTTTCAGAATATATCACTGAAAACAGTTCATTTTCTTTTAATCTGAGTGATGCTATTTAAAACCTTATTAATTACTTGGTACTGTTTTTCCTTCTCTCTTCTTATTTTACTGGTTAGCTATTGGAAAGGAGAATGAGAAGAAAAATTATTATAACTTTAATTTTTTATATTTCTTTAGAATTCAGACATTATTATTTTGATGTTTGCCTAGTATGATGAGGCTGATAATTTTGATGATCATGATGAAGATTTACTTTGAATTCACACTTAAAATATGAAAGAGGACTAAAACCACACTATCTTCAGAAGGTTAATGAAATTAATTACATGTATACATAATTATATATATATATAAAGTAATGTCATTATTAATGTCAATGATAGTTAATTTTATACGTCAACTAAGACACAGGTGTCCAAGTTGTCAAACATAATTCTGAGTGTTTCTGTGATGTGTTTTTACATAAGATTAACACTTGAATTCATAGACTGAACAAAGCAAATTGCCCTCCCTAATGTGAGTGGCCTTCATCCAAACAGCTGAAGGTCTGAATTTTGAATACCTTCAACAGGACATTGGCGTTTTCCTGTCTTCAAATGCAATCTGAAACGTTGACCCTTCCTAGCTCTAGCTCCTGCAGTTTTCAGACTGGAACCATCCTATTGGCTTTCCTGGGTCTCCAGTTCGCTGATCATTCTGTGAATCTTGGGACTTGGTATCCTTTTTATCTGTGAACCAACTCATTATACTACAAATATCTTCTCTGGAAAACCCTGACTAATGCCATGTCTTTTATAGATTCCAAAAAAACCACATTATTAAGCATTATCTATAAATATATTCTGGGCTTCCCATATAGCTCAGTGCTAAAGAATCTACCTGCCAATGCAAGAGATGCAGGTTTGATCCCCGGGTCAGGAAGATCCCACATAGAAGGAAATAGTAACCCACTCCAGTATTCTTGCCTGGGAAATCTCATGGACAGAGGATCTTGGTGGTCTACAGTCCATAATAAACTAACTCCAACAGGTTATTTAAGTTTATAGATAAAATATTTATGAACTCTGTTTTCATTCTTGAAGTCAATATCTTGATGGTAGTAATGATTTATTATGGTAGATACTTAATGTGACAATTAGCATAGTCCAAAAGTATCAGACACAGCTTAGCAACTAAACAACAACAACATATTCTAGAGTTTTATTTAAGGATGCATTTGGTCTTGTTTCTTCTTTTCCTTCCTATGAGTGCTTAAATTACATGTGAATATACTATAACAGAATATCATAATAGTGCTTGTATAAGTGGTATATAGAATATAAGATAAAGCATTATAATATCAATACATCATAACAGATAATTCCTATATATTCTTAAAGCATATTTAGCCAGTCCCCTAAAATGTGCCCTTTCCTCCTGAATACACAAAAAATTACAATTCCTACTTCCTTTGGAGTTATGTGTAGCTATGTAATTGAGTTCTAATCAAATAATTTGAATGGAAATAAGACATCCCACTTTCAGGCCCAACTCATACAAACTTCCCACTTGAGTTCCACATTTGTTTTTTAATTGTATTATAGTTGGTGTACAATGTTGTCATATTTTCTGGAATATAGCAAAGTGATTATTTTATGTAGGTATATCCTTTGTCATCTTCTTTTCCATTGTGGTTTACCACAAGATATTTTATATAGTTTCCTATACTACACAATAGGACCTTTCTGTTTATCCATTTTCTATATAATATTGTAGTTTGCATCTGTTAGTCCTAAACCTCAATAGATCCCTTCCCTGCCCCCCTCTCCCCTTTGGCAACAAGTCTGTTCTCTATGCCTGTGAGTCGGTTTCTATTTTGTAGCTAAGCTAATTTGTGTCATAGTATAGATTCCACATATAAGTGATATCATATGGTATCTGTCTTTCTCTTTCTGACTTAACTTCATTTACTATGATAATCTCTAGGTCCATCCATGTAGCTGCCAATGGGATGATTTCTTTTCTTTTTTTTGGCTGAAAGCTCCACATTTTTTCCTCCCCTCTAGCTAACTAAGAGTATAATGAAAAGGAAAATTAGGGCTTTTAAATTCTTAGGTAATAAATATTTGCTATTTAATGTGTACATGGTTTTGTGCTAAATACTACATGAAATATCTACCATAATAAATCATTACTACCATCAGGATATTGCCCTCAGGAACAAAATCACAGTTCATAAGTGTTCTATCTATATATTTAAAGAACAAGTGGAAGCTAGCTTATTATTATTATTCTTGAACCACTGAATAAAGGCCTCTAGGCAGGAATCAGTAGAAAACCAACAATAAATGTTATGGCAGTTCAGAGAGAAGAGATTACCTTCAAGTGGATAGTAAAAAAGGAGTCAAAGAAGAGATAAGACTTTATCGAGTGTATCAGTTAGATGGATAGATGATAGATAGAGAAAGAAAGAGATAGGAGATTGATACATACATGTTGCAAAAGCCTACAAACTTAGAGAGATATGGAGGAATACCAGTTTGGAGAGCAAGAGAGAAATAGAAGTAAGAGCAAACTTAATAAGGCAGTGAAAACATCATCCTGACCAGACTTGTGCGTTCACATAGATAAGTCACCAGAAACTGGGATGAATTGATACTTAGCACTAGTCAAAGGCTAATAGACTTATGCAGTTTGCCTAAGTTTGCAACCTTCTCAGGTGGCACAGCAGGTAAAGAATCTGCCTGCAATACAGGAGACACAAGAGACAGGGTTTGATCCCTGGATGGGAAACATTTCCTGGAGAAGGGAAAGATAACAACTCCACTATTCTTTCTTGGAAAATTCTATGAAGAGAAGAGTCTGATAGGCTACAGTTCATAGAGTTACACAAAGTTGGACACAAATGAGTGACTAAGCACACACACACACACATTCAATTTGCTATGGATTTTAGCATTTCTTCATAGGAAGTAAGGAAACCAACAAGATATTCCAAATTTATTTAACAATTGAGGTAATTATTTCAAAGTGCCTATTTTGAATTAAAAGTTTAGAAATAAATTGAAATTATCTTCCATGAGTCTTCTGAATTTTCATTGGCCATTACATCTTGGTAATTCACCATCAAAGGGTATTCCATAGACAAGCTTTGAAATTCAATAGAATAAAAACCTCAGAATCGAGTTTTCAAGTGCTTTCATAAGAAAGTAAAATTTGGCCCTAATCATCTCCTAACTCTTAGAAGCACGCTCTACCGATGGTTTCCTTTTATGCTTTCAGAAAAGTGCACAACAATTTTACTTTCCTCTAAAAGAGGTGTTAAGAAGAACATTATGTTTCTTTTAATTTGTCAGTTGTGTTCTGCTTACGTGACTGCTTTCAGTCTGTCCAGAAGAAATCTGTTCACAATAGTGGCAAATTGATAAGAGCTTTGTTTGTTTTTCACCTCACTGCATTTCTCTTATAAGCGTTCATACATCAGAATGTCTGCTGCTGCTACTGCTAAGTCACTTCAGTTGTGTCTGACTCTGTGTGACCCCATAGATGGCAGCCCACCAGGCTCCTCTGTCTATGGGATTCTCCAGGCAAGAATACTGGAGTGGCTTGCCATTTCCTTCTCCAATGAATGTCTAATCTCATTCAAAAACTACCAGTTCACTATTCCTTAATATTTAGTACCATCACCCCTAAAATAATAACAATAATATCATTAATGATAATAATGTTAGTAATGGCAGCTCAATTTTCATTTCATAAGTATTTTCAAGCAAATATTATTTTTAAAATCTACTTTTTAACTTGAATCTTAGGAGCAAAAACAAAAAAAGGCAACCTATGAAAAATATAGTGAAATACTGATGGAATGACAACTGAAATAATGTTAGTTAATATACAGTGGCTATCAGCATATTCAAAAGCAGAGACATTACTTTGCCAACAGAGGTCCATTTGGTCAAGGCTATGGTTTTTCCAGTAGTCATGTATGGATGTAAGAGTTGGACTGTGAAGAAGGCTGAGCACCGAAGAATTGATGCTTTTGAACTGTGGTGTTGGAGAAGACTCTTGAGAGTCCCTTGGACTACAAGGAGATCCAACCAGTCCATTCTGAAGGAGATCAACCCTGGGTGTTCTTTGGAAGGAATGATGCTAAAGCTTAAACTCCAGTACTTTGTCCACCTCATGCGAAGAGTTGACCCATTGGAAAAGACTCTGATGCTGGGAGGGATTGTGGGCAGGAAGAGAAGGGGATGACAGAGGATGAGATTGCTGGATGGCATCACCGACTTGATGGACATGAGGTTGGGTGAACTCTGGGAGTTGGTGATGGACAGGGAGGCCTGGCGTGCTGCAATTCATGAGGTTGCAAAGAGTCGGACACAACTAAGCAACTGAACTGAGCTGAATTAATCACGATGTTGGGGAGTTTGTAATTTCCTCGGTTCAGTCTTGTCACAACAAAAATTTGAAAGTGACAGACCAGTGGTATAGCCCTCAGATGGACCAGTGTTATAGCTCTGTATTACAGTTCAGTTTTATTTAGAAAGTAAAGGAAAATACATCCTCAAGGTGTGAGGGCATGCCAACCAAAAGACATGAAGACAAGAGAGGCCACTGGCCCAATTTTGGCTCCTTTTTTTATATGTTTTTTTTCTCCTCCCCCTGGGCCTGCCCTGTGTAAATTGGGCTAGCCAGGAGTGCTGTTTTTCCTACCTGAGGTCCTCACTCTTATCCTCAGACCTTTGTTATATTTTCGTGGGCTTTTCCCTTCCATGTCTTTCAGCCACCACCATTCTGGACTTCTTTTTCCTTTTCTAACTACTTAACAATGACAGCGGTGGAAGATTTCTGAAAAGATGAGAGGATATAGTACTATCTGAGGTTTCTGACTATAGTGAAAAAAATATCCTCTCTCTTTCTACATCTCTTAGACAAACAATTAAAGTACTACAGAAATATTTTTACTGCCAAACTGAGATATGAAAATAAGCTCAAAATGACTTTGTAAGGATATCAAGCTTAAGTGAGCTCAGTAAGAAAAGTGTGATGTCTCAGACAGCTTTCAAAATTCACTTACAAAGTGAGCAGGCACTTGAAAAAACATGCACCACTTTTGTGAACAGGTTTTTTGTGCCCCTGTCAAAGGAAGAAAAAAGGAAACCAAGCAAGATCCACTTTAAAAAGATATATAATAGTTTCTGTGGCTGTGAAACACTGTGGGTTTTTTGAGCTGTGTTATACTTGTCATCCTTAAGTGCGAGTTTGCAAAACAGTCACAGAAATATGGCCCATGAAAAATGGCACAAGTAAAGCACTTACCTTTGGTTAAAAAATTCTAGCCTGTTAGGCTGGTGGAAGATTGGGAAGTTCAGACTACAGGCAGAGTGAAAGATTCAGATATGTTGTAAAATAGAAGCAGAAATTCAATAGATGGCAGTCTTCCCCCTGCTTTGAGTTCATTTGCTCAGATTTCAAGATCATGCTTGATGTGTCTTCTTTCCTACCTCCTTAGCTTTTCTCTCTAATCACTCAATTGTATTTAACTGGGTGACTCAGCCACAGAAGATTAACAAACTTATGAACACCTTAATATGCCATTCTCTCTTAGGTCCCTTCTCCTTTTTAAAATGTGTTCTCTCAAACTGAGAAATGTCTTCCCTTTTCTTATCTAACCATTTCCTCATCACCTTGAGCAGCATCTCTACTTCGGAGCTTCTTCTGCACATCTCCCCTGTGAAATAAAGTTCATATTTTATGGCAAGATAAAATAATTTAAGCATAAAAATTCTTTTCTACTCTTTGATCTCCTCTCTCCCACATTGTGCATTGCGTATCCGCTTTATACATCAACCCCATAGACTGAAATACCTGCTTAACCATAAAGAGTAATATTCTACTAGCACCAACAAGATAACTCCTTGAAACAGGGATCCTCAACGCCTGTGCTACAGACCAGTACCAATCCATAGCCTGTTAGGAACCCAGTCGCAAAGCAAGAGGTGAGCAGCTGGTGAGTGAGCAAAGATTCAACTATATTTACGAATGTTCTTCATTGCTTCCATTACTGCTTGAGCTCTGCTTCCTGTCAGATCAGAGGTGGCATTGGACTTTTCATAGTGTAACTGAGATGAGTCAGTTTTGACTTTTCCATGCTAGATCTGTTTCTTGGCAGCTTTTGTAATTATAATCAAACATAATGGCCCACCTCAGAGAATCTTGTCCCTCTACCTGTTAAGCTAAAGTGCCTTTGTTCAGAAGCCTGTCCACCTGTTGATGGCAGGAGGAAGAAACTAACACATCTCCTGCCTGAGGCTTCCAGTTCTAGGAGACACTTCCAAAATTAAATGGCCTTTTTACCTTCTTTCCTTACCTCTCCCAATCTCTGATCCATAAAAAAACCTGGCATTCAGACCCATGACAAGATAGTTATTTTGAGATACTAGTCTGCTATCTTTTCTGTCAGCCAGTTTTCTGAGGCATATTCCTTGCCTCAACACCTCATCCCTCAAATTCATTGGCCTCTTGTGCAGTGAGCAGAGAAAGCTTGAACTTGGTAACAATAGAAACACAAGTCCTCTGTGAAATACACGAAGGGATCTAGACTGCTTTCTCCTTATGAAAATCATCTCCAAACCATCGTCCCCCACTCTGTACATGGAAAAATTGTCTTCTACAAAACTGATCTCTGGTGCCAAAAATGTTGGAGACCACTGCTTTAAAAAAGACATTCCTTTTTGACCTTGTAAGGGGTCACATGACCCACCACTATGACACCTAGATCTCAATTAAGCAAACTGTCAACAATGCGTTATTTGGTGTATAGCCCCATGTCTCAAAAATCTTATATAATCTGTGTCTTGATTTTCAGTGGGTGGAACAGTTTTCAGATCTTCCTGAGATGCTTTTCCTAGGTTATACTTCTCAAATTTGGCTCAAATAAAAATTTCTAATTCTTTCTTAGATTGACTAATTAATTCTTCATCAACACAGCATATTAACAAGTGTCCTACCTCTGCATTTTTCACTACTTCCACAATATCATGCAAGTTACAGGGTCTTGCCTGTGGATTTTATACAAACTATTGATTGTATCTTTCTTTTTCATGGCAAAATGAACTCCTTCGGGAGAGACTATTGTATTCCTAATATCTGTCACATAATAACATTAAATATTTGCTGAATGAAATCATGAACCTAAATATTAGTACCTTTTCACATTTCTTTTTATATATTAACCATGCCATATAAGAAAAAATTTCTTGATTCTTTATTTGCATATACGATACCCAGCTCTATTTACTTGCTGGTTTGTTACCTTTAAGGTTATGTTTTCTCCCTCCTTAGTTTTGCTTTGTGGAGACTTTTTGTTCCTTCTGTTTGCTCTTTTGTTGCCATTATGACTCAAAATCTTTGGTAAATCTGATTATATATGTTGTCTCTTAGAACTTTTATTTTTTTAACCATTCTTTTACCAGTAAGGTCAAATAAGAATCTCAGAATTGGAGATATACAAATCATGGCTGGTATGAAATTTAAAAAACACTTCTTTTATTGCACACAATTAGTACACCCTACAGACTACAGTAAGAAAAATAGAAACAAGGCTAAACAGTCAACCACTACAAAGAGAAGTCCAGGAACGAGGTGTCACAGTACAAGCACAAGCCCTTGTATGGCAATGGGTCTCGTGATAAGAATGTGACAGGAAGTCGCCTTCTGCTCTGATGGAGACTCTAGTATCATCCATATGGAGTAGCTCTCAACAGCAGAAAGTCAAGACCTCCAGCAAAGAGCCTTCAAACCTTTTGGCTAAGCAGTCCTGACGTTAAGAAGTGCGCCAGGGAAGTGTAATGCTAAACCCCAGGGTTGTTATTCCTATCATATGCTCCTTCTGTTGCAGTGAGGTCTTTCTACAAATGTTGCCAAACAAATTTCTTATCTGAAGTAACACTCCTAATTCTAAAACATTCCTTACTCTAAGACACTTACAGGTCTATACCAGTCACTTCAAAACAATTAATATGAATGCTAACATTGGCCGCTGTGACTCCATTTTGAAAGTGACTTTTTCACAAGATGAGTAGGAATCATAACTCAAAAGAAATCACAGCATAATGGATTATTGTCAGCAAAACTGTGCTAAGTAAGTAGGGTAAAGTAGGATATGTACATATACATATATATATATGCAGATAAATCAGTTATAACTTAAATGAAAGTACTCTGGGCAGTGACAGCCTGACAGATTTTCCTGATTTATAGTTTAAATGTCTCTGATGATATCTTTGAGTGTTCAGGTAAACCTTCTGAGTGGCCTACTCAGCAGGTGTGAAGGTTGACTAAACAGGAACTGTTTATGATGATCCTTCTTAAGTGTAAAACAAGTTGTTCAGCCTATATAATCCATAAGGCTTCCTAAACACTTTTCTTTTTAATTAAGAAAGTTCTTAAAGTTAGTTATTTTATTTCTTTGCATCTATCTTTTAATTTGGTCTTTGTATATGTAGCAATAAATCAGCTGTTCGTGATGAGAATTCTTTAAAAATTTATCAATTTAGAATTTTTTCCAATTTGAAGGACTCATCCTCTGGTCATTGACATGTAAGATCTTAATAGTGACTCAAACCAATAAGATTCTTTATGGTTTGGGTGCATGCTCAGTCACTTCAGTCACACCTGACTCTTTGCAACCCTATGGACTGTTGCCTGGCAGGCAGGATGCTCTGTCCACGGGATTCTCCAGGCAAGAACACTGGAGTGGGTTGCCATGCCCTCTTCTAAGGGATTTTCCAGACCCAGAAATTGAACTCACACCTTCTCTGTCTCCTGCACTGCAGGCAGATTCTTTCTTTACTGCTTAGCCAATGGGTAAGCTCTTTGATGGCTTAACCATGGACAAAAGAGGCCCATCCCACAAAAGATGGCAAAGGATGCAGCCCTCAAAAGATTCAGATATTTTACTCCAAAAAATAGTCTAAGAAAGCAAGGACCTTTCTTTGTTGTACAGCCAATAAGGATGGCTTAGTACCAACATTAACAAAGTAATGAGGATTGAGATGACAAAAGCCCCTTTGGACTGGGACCCCTTATGACAAACTCCCCTAAAAGCTGCCCAGGGGGACAAAGAGTTGCCAGTCACAGACGCTGGTTGGTCTATGTGTTTCTGACCAATCAGCTACAGCTGCTTGAAATCCTAGTCTGTTTGGCTGTCTGCCAAATACACACCAGTAGGTGTACCTCCCAGATGGCAGAGACCAGAAACAATTTTCTCATTCATTAAAGAGCCAAGCTCTCAGGACATATAACAAGACAGAAGGAAAAAAAACAAAACAAAACCTTTTTTTAATATGCTGTTGGGCTATACTCCACATGTCTATAAGCTCTGTTCTTGTCCAGCTTCAAGGTGGAAGAAAGAGCACAGAGTCAGCAACAGAGATATCAATGCTTATTTAATATATGGGGAAAATCTTACACATGTGAACCAAAGTCCTGGAAGAATCCTCCACAGTATGCAGTGCCTGGCCAGCAGGACATGGTGGCAGTCAATTACTGATTTGTAATTGCAAATCAATTACAATTGATTTGTAGTATGGCTAAATCTTGGTACTGCTGCAGTAGCTCCCAGGGGAAAGGGAGGATTACCAGCTATAGATTAATTGACATCAGTTAGGCTCATTGGTCCAGAGAAGGTGATGGCACCCTACTCCAGTACTCTTGCCTGGAAAATCCCATGGATAGAGGAGCCTGGTAAGATGCAGTCCATGGGGTCGTGAAGAGTTGGACATGACTGAGTGACTTCTGACCTGCCTTTTCAGAAACCTATATGCAGGTCAGGAAGCAACAGTTAGAACTGGACATGGAACAACAGACTGGTTCCAAATAGGAAAAAGAGTATGTCAAGGCTGTATATTGTCACCCTGCTTATTTAACTTATATGCAGAGTACATCATGAGAAACACTGGACTGGAGGAAACACAAGCTGGAATCAAGATTGCTGGGAGAAATATCAATAACCTCAGATATGCAGATGACACCACCCGTATGGCAGAAAGTGAAGAGGAACTCGAAAGCCTCTTGATGAAAGTGAAAGAGGAGAGTGAAAAAGTTGGCTTAAANACTCCTAAACAGAAAAAAACAGCCCTTTTGAGATACTCGTTTTCCTTTATATGTTGTACTTTTGGGTACTTTTACATCACTCCTCACTGTCCAGAGCTTTTTCTCATGCTCCAATGTGGAGATAATATTCAGATCAGAAACAGATATTCTGGGACTCCTCTTGTGATCCAGTGATTAAGACACTGCATTTCCAATGCAGGGGGTGCAGGTTTGATACTTAGTCAGGGAACTAAGATCCCACATGCAGAATGGTGCAGCCAAAAAAAAAAAAAAAAGTAAACAAGCAAGCGAAAACAAACAAATATATATTCAGCGTTATCAGAAGAAAGAAATCTAAAATGCTGTGGATTTTTTTAAACACTGAGCAAAAGTCAAAAGGTAGAAAATAGGAAATCGGGTTTTTGGT
>SJYV01041545.1:121889-157374 GCA_006410875.1 Neotragus pygmaeus
TGCAGCCATGAAATTAAAAGACACTTACTCCTTGGAAGAAATGTTATGACCAACCTAGATAGCATATTGAAAAGCAGAGACATTACTTTGGCAACAAAGATAATGGTTTAGTCTAGTCAAGGCTATGGTTTTTCCTGTGGTCATATATGGATGTGAGAGTTGGACTGTGAAGAAGGCTGAGTGCTGCAGAATTAATGCTTTTGAATTGTGGTGTTGGAGAAGACTCTTGAGAATCCCTTGGACTGCAAGGAGATCCAACCAGTCCATTCTGAAGGAGATCAGCCCTGGGATTTCTTTGGAAGGAATGATGCTGAAGCTGAAACTCCAGTACTTCGGCCACATCATGAGAAGGGTTGACTCAATGGAAAAGACTGTGATGCTGGGGAGGGATTGAGGGCAGGAGGAGAAGGGAACGACAGAGGATGAGATGACTGGATGGTTATCACTGACTCGAAGGAAGTGAGTTTGAGTGAACTCTGGGAGTTGGTGATGGACAGGGAGGCCTAGCATGCTTCGATTCATGTGGTCGCAAAGAGCTGGACACGACTGAGCGACTAAACTGAGCAACTTCACTTTCACTTTTCATTTTTATGCTTTGGAGAAGGAAATGGCAACCCACTCCAGTGTTCTTGCCTGGAGAATCCCAGGGACGGGGGAGCCTGGTGGGCTGCCATCTATGGGGTCGCACAGAGTCAGACATGACTGAAGCAAATTAGCAGCAGCAGCAGGCTCATTGGTTACCAGGGAAATCAGTAGAGTGGCACTCCCCTCACCACCTCTTAGATAAGAACAGTCACTAGCTGGGGCCCAGGACCTGTACATAGGAAAATTAGTCACATGTGTTAGATTTAAGTGAAACAGGCACTGGTCAGACAGGGTATGTAAAGAGAGAAAGAAAACATCCATCTTGAGTGGCCTGACCATACATATGCACTTTGAAAGATTTAGCCAAACTACATTTTCTTGTAGCCAAACTAATACCTAAGAAGGATGTACTGCAGAGCTGGGGATAGTGTGATGTTTCACAGAGTACCTCACTGCATGGAAATTTTCTTGAAGTTGATGGGTAATCTAGGGTCAATTTAACCCATCCTGTGACCAACTTATCCCTTTGTGGGTGCTACACTGAGGTGATAATCACCCAAATGTCTTAAAAGCTTGAGTGGTGCCCACCAATTCTGCAGCTTTGGCTTCCAAGATATGTCATGTACTTGTTCAGGTTGTATTGTTATAATGCAGGGACTGAATTACTAATCAGAAACTATTTAAAGCATAAAACCCAGACCCAAATGACTTCACAGTTGAATTTTATCTATTTAAAAAATGATTAATGTCAATTCTTCTCAAAAAGAAGGAACACTGCCCAAATCATCTCATGAGGTTAGAATTACACTTAGAAAAATTCCAATAAACACATCACAAAAAGAAAGTTACAGAGTAATACTTATTGTGAATATGACTGCAAAATCCTAAACAGAATATTAACAAACCATATCCAGCAATGCATTAAAAAAATACATACACTATAACTAAGTGGCATATCCCAAGAATGTGAAGTTTGTCAAATGTCAAAAAATCAGTTAGAGTAATATATCTTATCCAAAGGAAACACCCACACACAATCATCTCAAGAGATTCAGAGGACAACTTTTTTTTTAATCAACATCATTTCTTGATAAAAACTCAAAAAAAGTTATATACACAAAGGAACTTCAATTTGAAAAAGAACATCTCTTAAAAACTCACAACTAACATATGTAACAGTGAAAGACTGGAAAGATCAGAGGAAAGACAAAAATATTCACTCTTGCCCAATTTTATTCTTCATTACATCTGATGTAATGTAGGGCATTAGACAAGAAAAAGAAATAAAAGGACTCCAATTTGGAAAGAACTGTATTTGGATACAGGACCTTTAAAGATTGACTAAGTAAGTATGAAACCTTTAGGGTGGCCCCTATCCTAATTTGACCGACTATTGTTCTTAGAAGAGAAAATCTCAGCACACAAAGAGATACTGGAGACACATGTAGGATTATCACCATAACATAAAGGACCAGAAATCTCCCACTCTCTTTTATAAATGTAGATGGTTTTGATAAAATTGGGGTGGAGAGTAGGCAGTTTTTGTAAAACAACCATGTCTATTTTTCAGTTATCTAGTATGATTGGCAAACCTGGCTTTGAATAGGATTTTGTCCAAAGTGAATTCAGAGGCTGCTCAGAATTGATTTAATCTGTATCTTTCCAGTGGAGTGTAGTTCTTATTTTTTAAAAGAAGCCTGCTTTCTATTTTTCTCTCTTTTTATTTTGATTGCTGTATGCCAAGCATGCACTTGGCCAAAACTTTAGAGCCAAACGCCCTCTCATTTCTTCCTCTGCCATCCCTGATCTGGGTTTGCTACAGTGGAGTTTCTTATAAAAGGAAAGAGCAATGGGAAGCAGATGCAGTGACATCCTGCACCTCCCATGCTTAAATAGCTCTTTTATATTCCTTTGAAAACAAATATCTCTTAATGCATTATTTCTCAGTAGTGCAGATGAATCCTTGTCTCACTTTCCTAGATAATCAATGTCTTCAGTTCAGTTCAGTTCAGTTCAGTTGCTCAGTTCTGTCCAGCTCTTTACAATCCCATGAATTGGCAGCACGCCAGGCCTCCCTGTCCATCACCAGCTCCCGGAGTTTACCTAAATGCATGTCCATTGAGTTGGTGATGCAATCCAGCCATCTCATCCTCTGTCATCCCCTTCTCTTTCTGCCCCCAATCCTTCCAAGCATCAAAGTCTTTTCCAATGAGTCAACTCTTCACATGAGTTGGCCAAAGTATTGGAGTTTCAGCTTTAGCATCATTCCTGCCAAAGAACACCCAGGGTTGATCTCCTTCAGAATGGACTGGTTGGATCTCCTTGCAGTCCAAGGGACTCTCATGTGTCTTTTCCAACACCACCGTTCAAAAGCATCAGTTCTTCGGCGATCAGCCTTCTTCACAGTCCAACTCTCACATCCATACATGACCACTATCTTAGTTGAACCTAAATCCTGAAAGGTGATATTAACATAGTTGAACATGTATATTTACCTCTTTAAATAACTTTATGTGAATGATATTGTTCAATTATCAGAAGAAGCTTTTGAGAAAAACAGTTTGAGTAGATGCATGGCATAATTTCTAAGCAAATCTCAAAGTGTAAGAAAATTATATTATGGATTCAGTGTAAGTCTTCATAACTCCATATTGTATTTATTGCAACACTTATATACAAATTAAAACATACATGTAACACATAATCTCTAGCCTATTTATAGACCAGTGCCCACAGGAATTCACAATATTCTCAAAATAATTCTGTCACTCTTATCTTCACTGTTTAGGAACCACTGCTGTGGATCATTTAATAATGGAGCATAGCTAAGATGAATACAATGCCCTCTAATGAATATAGTTCCCTGTTTTTTTGTTTCTTTTATATTAGGTATCTATATGTTTTAGACTATGCTGAGTTTCTAAACATTTCTATTTGTTTAAAGTCTAAAAAAATCTGTGGAATTTGGACTGATCATTATACTCATTCTGTGGTCCATTTAGGCTAACTGTGGAGGCACAGAAGGAAAGACAAGTTTCTTGGAGTAAAATATAGCTTGATATTCATATTTGTTAGTGTTGATTCCCTCGTAACAGCAAGTCACATAGAGGTAGAGTTGTCAGATTTAGCTGACAAAGAGGCTATTAGGCTAAATTTGAATTTCTTGATAAATAATAACATTTTTGTTTTTAGTATAGGTAATGTTTCATGCAGAATTTGGGATTATTTATATCTAACTTGAGAATCATTCCTACAATTGGCAACAAGGATTGCTGAGAACTTGGGGACATATGGAACAGTCCAAAGATAAAGGGAACATTCACATATACCATGTAGATCAGTTTCCAAAAAAATCATGTTCAAAGACATGAGCTCGGTTTGAAGTCAGAGATGAAGGTCAATTAATCTAGAACTAGGTATAGATGTATGTAAAAATGAGAACATGAATAAAATAAAGCTATAGAATTACTAGATTTCCTTCTTTTCAAGTTTTATTTAATTTAGTTTTGATATGATGATATTGGGTTCCTGTATAAATCCAACTGCATAAATGGCCACATCTAGATTGGTTATTAGGGAAGAATTTTATGTTATAATAATTTCAATACAAAGTCAGAGATTAAAGTATTTCTAATTATCTGACTTTAAGTATCAGCAAAACTTGGAATAATAGCAAAAATTCTTGGCCACACAAACTTTAATTTGTTTATAAACATTCTCATGAGATTAATATATTAATCTAATAATTATTAAGTATTTCAGTTGATGTCAGGAAAAGTTAAGTACTTTTCAAAGGGGCTCCCTGAAAGAGAGTGTGGGATTATGGACCAAGATAAAGAAATTCTGTCATCCATTTTTTTTCCCCAACTACTACTAGACTGAACTTGTTCCGCCCATATTGGAAGCACAGAATGTTAACAACTGAACCACCATGGAAGACCCTGGATTCCATTGTTTAGAAGCAAGGTACCAGGTCCAGTTCAAACCAGAGGTGAGGGATTTCAAAAGAGCACGAAACTCAAGTTGATGGAGATCACTTGAATTATTTTAGAGGTTGCAAACCATGATAGAGTTTCCATTTTGTAGATTCCACTGTGCAGGTGGGTGCATGTTATGTGCATGTTTTGAACATTCCAGTGGGCATGTTTTGTAGTTTCCAGGGTACACATGGGTTTTAAAGCCCAACAAAGGGTTTTAAAGCCCTTCAAAAAATATTTGTTTTGCACTCTAACCAACAATAAATAGTGTTCCAGTTTCTCCACATGTTTGCTAATGCATTTCTTTTCTAATATTTGGTATTAATTTTGAAAAACTGTTAGCCATTTTCATTTCTCTAGTGATTTTGAGAACTTTTGTGTGTGTGTACTTAATGACAATTTATAGATCTTGTTTCAGAAAGTCTTTTAATATGTCCACTTAAAAATAAGATTATTCATTTTCACATTGACTTTAAAGTATTAGAGTATTTATATATTCTGGATACAAGTCTTGTGTCAGAAATGTATACCTTGATTCACATCTTTCAGACTCTGCCTTTTTATATTCTTAATAGTTTCCTAAAATGAATACAGGCTTTATTTTTAAATATTTTTTCTTTTACTACTAGTTTAATGATTTTTGTGTCATAGGAACTATTTGCCTTACTCAAGTTTGCAAGGTTTTACTTTAGTCTTGAAAACTTTGCAGTTTTAGCTTTTATGTGTATATTTTCAGTTCGGTTCAGTTCAGTTCAGTCACTCAGTCGTATCTAACTTTTTGCGACCCGTGGACTGCAGCATGCCAGGCCTCCCTGTCCATCACCAACTTCGGGAGTTTATTCAAACTCATGTCCATTGAGTCGGTATACATCTTACTTGCTTCAAATGAATTTATGTATATAATATTAATTGGATCAAATTTTATTTTATGAACAAATTTATACAATTGATGCAGCAGCATTTGTTGAAAACCTTTCTTTGTTCCCTTTTTCACCTTCATCAAAAATAATTCTTCATTACTGTGGTTTTATTTCTGGGCTTTCTATTCTGCTCCATTGACCTATATGTCTATAATTAATGCCAATACTACATGGTCTTAATTAGTGACAATATCAGGAAGTGTAATCCTCAACTATGCTCTTCTCTTTAAAAATTGTATTGAGTATTTTAGGCCCTTTGGCTTTTCAATACAAATTTAGAATCATCCCCACAATTTCTATGAAAAAAAAAAAAAGGAGATACTGATTAGTATTGCATTGATTCCCTTCATCAATTTGGTAATGATTAATATCTGGGAAATATTGAATTTTCCAGTCAATAAACATGGCATATCTCTCCATTTACTTAAATCTTTAAGTCTTATCAACAGTTTTGTAGTTTCCATGGTGCAAGTATTACACAATTTTTTGTTAACATTATTCCTAAGATTTCATGAAGTTTGATAATAGTTTACATGTCACTTTTAGAAATATCATTTTCTAGTAGCTCACTGATGTCATATAAATACATGATTGATTTTTGTATATTGACTATATACTGGCTATAAATTGACTTACTTTGCTGATTGTTTTTATTAGTTCTAATAATGCTTGGGTAGGTTTTTCTTTTTTTAATCTGCACAATTATGTTAACTAAAAATAAGACAATTGTCTTTTTTTTCCAAACATTATACTTATTTCCTGTTTTGTTGAACTGGATAAGGCATAGTGTTAACTGGAGGTGTTCAGAACTGACAAGCTTGCTTTGCTCTAAGTATAATAGGAAAATGTTTACTATTTCACCTTTAAGTACAATGTTAATTCTAGACTTTTTTGTAGATGTCTTTTGTCAAAGTGAGGATATTTTCTTTTATTTTTAATTTGTTGACTTATTACCATTAATGCTGGATTCTGTAAAATGCTTTTTTTTTTAACCTATTGACATGATCATAAGGATGTTTTCTTTTATTCTGTTAATATGGTGGATTGCATTGTTTGGTTTTCAAATGTTAAAGAAACACTGCATTACTGACATAAACTTTGGTTGCGTATGACTATTATGTATTATTTTTTACATATTACTGAATTTAACTTGCTAGTAGTTTATTATAAATTTTCATGTCTTTGTTCTTGGAGAATATTGGCTTAAATGTTTTCTTTATAAAATATACTTTTAATATTTCATTTTAGAGGTATTCTGTCTATATAAAATGAGTTTTGAATATTTCTTCCTTTTTACTTCTTAAGAAAGTTTATCTATGACTGGTATGCTTTATTCTATAAATATATGATAGATTTCACTAGTTCAGTCATACAACTATTATCATGGGAATGTTTTTAATTATAAATTCAATTTCTTCAATCCCTATGGAATACTTAGTTTTTCTATATTTTCTTGCTTAATTTTAGTAAATTTTGTTTTCAAGAAATTGGCTAGTTTTTTAAAACTTGCTGAGTTTATTGGCATAAAACGTATTATTTATCTTTTTAATACCCATAGGATTTCTAGTAATATATTCTTTTATTACCATTATTTTTAGAGCACAGTTATAGCTGTAAATAAATTTTACCTAAGTTAAATTCTGACTTTGTTGGCTAACTGAATAGATATAACATTGAGCCTCAGTGTTTTTATTTGTTAAATGATATAATAATACCTAGTTATCAGGGTAATTGAGATTGTTAAATAGGATGAATGAAGCTATGTTTTAATGGCCAACGTACCTTTATAAATCTCTATGGATTTATACTCTGGTGAACAAATTCTAAAATGCTTATAAATTTTTAACATCTCCTGGTATTGCTACCTTGTGCTATCCTTCCATGATCAATGTGGGCAAGATTTTGGCTAGCTTCTTTCGTGGCAAAGGTGATGGGGGTCATTTCCATAATTAGGCTATATAAAATTGTGACTTTTATCTTGCCAGTAGTATCTCTTTCTCCCTGGATTTTAGGTAAGCAGCTATATTGTAAGTTTCCTTAAGAAGATACATTTGTGACAATGAACTGGGTGTGGGCACTGTCAGGCGCCAACAAGAAACTGAAGTCAGTGAGGTAGCATCTCACGCTGGTCAGAATGGCTGCTATCAAAACGTCTACAAACAATAAATGCTGGAGAGGGTGTGGAGAAAAAGGAACCGTCTTACACTGTTGGTGGGAATGCAAACTAGCACAGCCACTAGTAAGTCAGAAAGAAAAACACCAATACAGCATATTAATATATATATATGGAATTTAGAAAGATGGTAATGATGACCATATATGACAGCAAAACAGATGTAAAGAACAGACTTTTGTACTCTATGGGAGAAGGTGAGAATGGGATGATTTCAGAGAATAGCACTGAAACATGTATGTTATCATACGTGAAATAGATCACTAGTCCAGGTTCAATGCATGAGACAGGGTGCTCAGGGCTGGTGCACTGGGATGACCCTGAGGGATGAGATGGGAGGGAGGTGGGAGGGAGAGTCAGGATGGGGAACACATGTACACCCATGGCTGATTCATGTGAATGTATGGAAAAAATCTCCACAATATTGTAAAATAATGAAATTAAATTAAAATAAATTAAAAAAAGAAAGAAAGAAACTGAANAGGGAGGTGGGAGGGAGAGTCAGGATGGGGAACACATGTACACCCATGGCTGATTCATGTGAATGTATGGAAAAAATCTCCACAATATTGTAAAATAATGAAATTAAATTAAAATAAATTAAAAAAAGAAAGAAAGAAACTGAAGCCATCCATGCCAGTCTGTGAGGGAATGAATTCTGTCAATAACCACATCACCTTTAACTGGATCCTTTGTCACTGAAGCTTTGAGGAGAGACTATACCCAGCACCTTGGCATCAACTTTGAGATCAGACACTGGAGCAGAGTATCAAGCAATGGCATGTCTAGACTCCTTGCCCACACCAACTGAAATAATAAAAGAGTGTCATTTTAAGGAGTTAAGTTTAGGGAAATAATGTGACACAAATAATAGAGAAGTAATACACACTTTAGGAAACTAGATATCTCAGTGTATTGTTCATTAGTACATCTCTTACATACAGTTCAATTTTGTTGTTTGATTCTCAATATTTATTGAATGAATGAAGCAGGTGCCACAATTTTTCTCTTCTCTCTTATCTGTGCAATGAACATTTGAAAATCATGTGAAGAGATGTCTGTATAAAGAAAATAAACTTAAAAGTACCTCAAGTTTTTCAACTTCCTGAACAAGCAGTTGGATTCATCATTCCAAATGAGTAATTTAAAATGTCAGGTTCATGGGGTCAAGTGTTATGTCAAAGGATATGTCAGAATTTCATTCTACTGTTTAAAAAGAAAATTATCAAGCAAATAGTAATGGCATGAAGCAGAGAGTATTGTGCTGTCATTAGGAGCTGATATCTTGTGGTAATCAGTGCCAAGACTTTGGGAAGCTTGTAGTCCAGTGCTTTGCAAAGATTATATATATTAATTCAGGAAAAGCTAAAAATGGCATCAGGGAATTATGATGGCCAGTGGAGTTCAGAAATTTGTCAGTTCTTACACCTTGAGCAACTTTCTCTTGAGAGAAAGAAATTTAAGTCTTAAAATTAAACTTGTTATAAGTATGTGGCAATTAGCACTCAGCTAGAGGGCAAGTACAGAGAGAAAAGGTGACAATTAAAATCACCTTTATGGTAGTCTCTTAATAGCTTCTTTATGATAGGAGATTTAAAATATGATTTTCTTTGGATCTTAATAACAATATCATCTATACCTATAACTACCATTCATTGTCAGCAATGTGCCAGCTCTTTATACAACTCACAAGTGTATGAATTAAATACCACATTTCTATATTTTAAATAAGGAAACTAGGAATTTAAAGAGTTGAATGATTTACCAAAAATTATAGAGTGCCTGAGCTTCCCAGGTGGTGCTAGTGGTAAGGAACCAGCCTGTGAGTCAGGAAGAACTCCTAGAGCAGAGCATGGCAACCCACTCTGGTATCCTTGCCTGGAGAATCCCAAGGACAGAGGAGCCTGGAGGGCTATAGTCCAAAGTGTTGCAAAGAGTCAGACACGACTGAAATGACTTAGCAAACATGCATGCATGTAGGCCTAGAGTGCCTACATGGTACATCTGGGATTTAAACCATTCACTCCCACTGTACTCTCCCTGACTCATTACTTTGTGCCCTTCAAAAACTAAATATTTATTGTAATTTAGTTTATGCAGAACTTCAGCATATATCATCCTAATCCTTCTTGGCTCTATCTATACTTTAAAAATGCAGATCAAAGTCATACATTTCCAATCGGGAAATTTTAGTGTTTAGTTCTGTTAATTCTCTTCTGCCATGACACGACTGTGGATTCATATTTTTCCATACAGATTAGTTGTGGCAAAGAAAACTATTTACATATCACAGTTCTAGTCTATTCTTGACATACTATTTCCAAAAAAAAAAAAAAAAAATNTATATATATATATGTATATATAGTATGAAAGTGTAAGTGAAGTCACTCATTCGTGTCTGACTCTTCGAGATCCCATGGACTGCAGCCCACCAGGCTCCTCTGTCCATGAGATTTTCCAGGCAAGAATACTGGAGTGGGTTGCCATTTCCTTCTCCAGGGGACCTTCCTGATCCAGGAATTGAACCTAGGTCTCCCACATTGCAGGTAGACGCAGGCAGACACTTTAACCTCTGACCACCAGGAAGCCCATTTTATATATAGTATATAGTATGCTATATAATATATATATTGCATAATATAAAATATAAGCATAATTTTATATTATAATTAAAATTTGTATTATATAATCTATAATTGTATATTATATAATGCATAATTATATATTCTGATAATATATTATAGATATATATATCCATATACACACATATTTGGGAAGGATTGGTTTTCCAAGACCAATACCAAAATCAACAGATATTCAGGTCCCATCATCAGCCCTTCGTATGCAAATTCAACATCCATAGATTCAACCAACCACAGATCCTAAAAATAGTACATGGTTTACAGTTGGTTGAATGTGTGGATGTGAAACTCATGGATATGGAAAGTCAACTATGTATTTACTGGAAAAAAAAAAGTGTAACCTGACCAGTGTGATTAAATACATGATGTCAAGGGGCAAGTATATACTTACATAGTGTTTTGGCATCACTGATATATAGTCTTTGGTTGTTATTTACTAGAAGGACTCAACATATAGTCATACTCAAAGTTATAATTCATTACAGTGAAATGATAAAGCAAAATTAGCAAAGGAAAATAGAGTATGGGAACTGCTATAGACTGAATATTTGTATTCTCCCCAAATTCATATGTTGATGCCCTAACTCCCAATACTATGATGTCTGGAATTAGGGGTTTGGGAGGGGATTAAGATTAAATGAGTCCATGAGAGTGGAATCTGGTCTGATGGAATTTGTGCCCTTCTAAGAAGAAATACCAGCTCCTTATGTCTAAATCTATATATCTCAATCTGTATATTTTTAATTTTCCCCCATGTGAAGCTATAATGAGATGGTGCCCAACTACAAGCTGTAAAGAGAGTTCTCACCAAGACCCACTATTGCTGCAACCCTCCTCTGTGATTTCCAACCTTCAGAACTGTAGTAATTTTCCATTATTTAAGTTACTCATTCTGTGGTACTTTGTCATGGCAGTACAAACTAACCAATTCAATGTCTTTCAGAGGAAACTAGGTACAAGCTTCAGAGAGTCCTTTTCCAGTTGAGTCACACAGTATGTGCTTAATTCCTCCAGCAATGTGCTGTGACCAAATGTGCAAAAGGCTGCCTACCAGAGAAATTCACTAGGGTCTCAGTGTCCAGGATTTCAGCTGGAAGTTGGTTTGTAAGCACCCTCTGCTAGCATATTCCAAAATCCCAGAGCCCAGAAGAAAAGCAAGTGTTCAGCATAAACCTTATCATTTGTACAGACAGTCTAGGCATATTAAGCCATTCTTAATAGTTTGGGAAATGACAGAATCCTTTCTAAATCTCAGATGCCAGCCAAAGGCCGATAGTGCAGATGGGCTTTTTGAAGAATAACAATCACAGGCCTGCTGGGTTAACTCTTTTATGCCTGTAGCTCAATCTGAGTTGTATCAGGCAGAGAAAACTAAGGAATTCTGCAGAGGAAGAAAAGCAACTGTTGAAAGATGAAACTTTGAATGTATTGACTATGAGAAAGGAGCATTCCAATATAAAATTTCTGAGAGTTTGAAAAACTGTGACAGTTAATGTAGGCTTTGGGGAGGTACCCTTGAGGAGGTGCGTGGGGTGAAAGCAAAGACTGCAATATTACTAGAACTTGATTGGTTACTGGCATCTGATGAAGAGTCTNCTATGAGAAAGGAGCATTCCAGTATAAAATTTCTGAGAGTTTGAAAAACTGTGACAGTTAATGTAGGCTTTGGGGAGGTACCCTTGAGGAGGTGCGTGGGGTGAAAGCAAAGACTGCAATATTACTAGAACTTGATTGGTTACTGGCATCTGATGAAGAGTCTGACAGGAGAGAAACTGCAGGTGAGACATCTGTGGAGTGTGAGACCATCTGGCATGAGAAGTTGAAGAGAATTTTAGCTTTGTAATAACACAAAAATATTATTTTCAAAAGTCAGAGCAGAGGTAGACCAAAGGATGAGACTGAGGAAGCTAGACAGTAACGAGGACATGCATGCAATTGGGACTCACCTTGCTGCTAAGCTGCTTCAGTCGTGTCTGACTCTGTGCGACCCCATAGACGGCAGCCCACCAGGCTCCCCCGTCCCTGGGATTCTCCAGGCAAGAACACTGGAGTGGGTTGCCATTGCCTTCTCCAGTGCATGAAAGTGAAAGTGAATTCACTCAGTTGTGTCCAACCCTCAGCGACCCCGGGGAGTGCAGCCTTCCAGGCTCCTCTGTCCATCAGATTTTCTAGGCGAGAGTACTGGAGTGGGGTGCCATTGCCTTCTCTGTGCTTCTCCACAGGGGTCCATAAACATAAAACGTAAAATGCAAGGGGCTCACCTTACTTGGTAAATAAATCTGCGTTATTTTAGCCTCAACCCAAGACATTCAAGGAGCCTGAGAGTTTCCTTCCCATGAAGATTCTCCATCATTGTTAGAATAATCCAGGTGGAAACGGTAAAAGTCATAAAATACAAAGACCCACCCTACCTACCTAACCTACACACACACACACACACACACACACACACACATCTGTTTGCAGCATGTTTAAAATGTATGTGTATCTGTGTGTGCTCAATCATGTCCAACTCTTTGCAACCCCATAGCCTGTAGCCTGTAGGGCTCCTCTGTCCATGGAATTTTCCATGCAAGAACACTGGAGTGGGTTGCCATTTCCTTCTGCAGGGGATCTTCCTGACCCAGGAGTTGAACATGCATCTCTTGCATCTCCTGCACAAGGATATCACATTAAATGGGTAAAGCAGACAGCCAAAGAGCAAAACAGACTGTTGTGTTGGTGGCCACAGTAAAACAAGCAGGAATTGAAACACTGCTAACTTCACCTTCTACAACCATCACAGATGCATGTAAAAAACTGGTCCAAAACACAGTGAGGAGAAGATTGAAAGTTGTGACCCAGAATTTAAAAGTTTATGAATTGTCATCAGAAAAATGCTGTTTTGATGACAATTTATAAACTTTTATATTCTTGTTACCTTGGTCTTAGAATGGCATAATTTTCACTAATAAATAGATACATTAAGGTAATACAGTGCCCAAAGACAGGGAACCATAGCCTCAAGGATGTTTCATGAGGAAGACTGTGAATGAAGACTGTGGGCAGTGGAGAAAAAAGATGTTCTCTTACATTGGATTCTCTATTCTAAAGTATTCTAACAAATGATTTAATACTGAAATATGAATCAGTGATAATCTGAGGACACTGAGAAAAGTGTAAATCTCAGGAGAGTTTTGCAGTGTTTCATACATAGAGAATGTTCTTTCCAGGGCTCCACAGTATTAAAAATTCTGTATTTTCTCCTTGATCCCTAACACAGCTTCTACAGAAGAAGAGAAGTGAAGTCATTCAGTTGTATTGGACTCTTTGAGACCCCATGAACTGTAACTTGCCAGGCTCCTCTGTCCATGGGATTTTCCACATACACAGCCTCTAAAAACTCTCAGAATTCTCTGAGAGTTAGAAGCATTTAATATTATTAATAAAAAGCCCTTTACAATACTTGAGTTTATGCCATAGGGATTAACTCATGGTTGGACCCCTCAGTCACTTCTGGATTTGGGCTGGTCACCAGGCAATCAGATGATTGGAGACTTGGAAATTTCCCCCTGACCCTCTTACCTCTGGAGAGAGTAGGAGGACTAAACATTGAGTTATAAATGAGATTTGGAGAGATTTTGAGTTGGCGAATATCAATATGCTGAGAAGGTGTAGTGCTAGATGAAAGCTCTGCACCCTCGAACTCCAAACTTTGTCCTATAGAATGCTTCCATTGGTTGTTCCTGACTTGTATCTTTTATAATAAACCAATAATTATAATATTTTAGTTTGGGGGGCTCCAAAATCACTGCATATGGTGACTGTAGCCATAAAATTAAAGGATTTTTGCTCCTCGGACGAAGTTATGACCAACCTAGACAGCCTAACAAAACACAGAGACGTTACTTTGCCAACAAAGGTCCATCTAGTCAAAGCTTTGGTTTTTCCAGTAGTCATGTATGAATGTAAGAGTTGGATCATAAAGAAAGCTGAGTGCCAAAGAATTGATGCTTTTAAACTGTGATGCTGGAGAAGACTCTTGAGAGTCCCTTGGACTGCAAGGAGATACAACCAATCCATCCTAGAGGAAATCAGTCCTTAATCTTCATTGGAAGGACTGATGCTGAAGCTGAAACACCAATTCTTTGGCCACCTGATGCGGAGAACTGACTCATTTGAAAAGACCTTGACGCTGGGAATGATTGAAGCCAGGAGGAAAAGGGAACGGCAGAGGATGAAATGATTGGATGACATCACCAACTCAACGAACATAAGTTTGAGTAAGCTCTGGGAGTTGGTAATGGTCAGGGAAGCCTGGAGTGCTGCAGTCCCTGGGGTTACAAAGAGTCAGACATGACTGAGTGACTGAACTGAACTGAATAATGGTAAGTAGAGCACTTTCCTGAGTCCTTTAAGTTGCTGTAGAGAATTGTCAAACTTGAGGAATAGGTCATGGAAATCCTCAAAACTGTGATTGGCCAGATAGTAGTGTGAGTCACCTGGGAAACCCATTTATATCTAGTGTCTGCAGTAGGGGCAGTCTTGAAAGACTGAGCCCTTCATTTGTAGTATCTGGGCTCCATACATATAACATAACCATGTGGAACATGTAAAACATACATAAGATAGAGATGATAGGCATACTGCTGTAAAGATATCTTAAATGGTTTCAAATATACACCCTTATTAGTACTGTATCTCAGTTCATGTTGCTCCACGTCCTCACTGATACTTGACTGTCTGTATTTTCCAATTTAGCCATTTGGTTGAAAAGTAGTATCAACTTGTGGCTTTAATGTGTATTTCCTAATGACTAATGTGAATCATATTTCTAATATTCAATGGCCTTTTGCAGCTTCTCTTTTACAAAATGTTAAGTCTTTTACCCATTAAAATAGTCTGATTGTCTGGTTTTCTTTGATTTGCAGAAATGAGTTAATTATTTTGGCTAGGAATCTTTATGCATATACGAATTATGAATATCTTTTCCACTTTATAGTTTAAATTTTCATTNCTTCTCTTTTACAAAATGTTAAGTCTTTTACCCATTAAAATAGTCTGATTGTCTGGTTTTCTTTGATTTGCAGAAATGAGTTAATTATTTTGGCTAGGAGATTTTTATGCATATACGAATTATGAATATCTTTTCCACTTTATAGTTTAAAATTTCATTCTCTTACTGGTGCTTTTTGATGCACCAAAGTTCTTAATTTTAATATAGCTTAATTTGTCTTTTTTGCAAGTTTTGCATCCTATCTTAAAAAATTATTGTCTGCTCCAATATTGAAAAATTATTTATTGATATCTCCTTCTCAAACCTTTATAAATATTTTTCTTTCATAGTTACATCTATAACACATTTGGATTTTATTTTTACATATAATTGTGAGATGCCAGTGAAGAAACTTGCTTTTCATAAATATTGGATTGGCCAAAATATTCGTTGAGGATTTTTCCGTAAGATGGAATGGAAAATCCAAATGAACTCTTTTGGCCAACTCAGTAGATGTTGAATTGACATGTATTGAGACCACAGTCATTTCCACATTTCACTGACATTGTCACCATTGTTAATTAAAGATCATATATTTTGATGTAGCTTCCCAGGTGACCCAGTGGTAAAGAATTCATCTGCCAATGTGGGAAATGCAGGTTTTATCCCTGGGTGGGAAAGATCCTCTGGAGAAGGAAATGGCAACACAGTCTAGCATTTTTGTCTGAAAAATTCCATGGACAGAGGGACAGAGGAGCTTGGTGGGCTACTGTCCATGGGGTGGCAAAGAGACTGTGGATATGACTGACCACACATGCATACCATATAGAATCTATATCTTGTTCATATTGTTTTCTTCTTTTATGCTTTTATCTGAACACAATGTGTAAGTATAGCTTTGTAGTTTATTATAGTATTATATTTAGTACTGTGTAATATTGCTAAGATTGTTCTTTTACTAGAAGGTTATTTTGCCTTTCTTTTTGGCTCCTTTTTTTTCTTTCTTTTACTCATCTCTTTGTATATCTATATGATTTTGTAATCTATTTATTAACTTCTGAGGGGGAAAAGAAGGTATGAATATATTGATTGATATTGCNTTTTTTTTTGTGAGGAAGTATTAGAAGTCTTCTGTTTCCACGTTTCATTCAATCAGTCAGCAGAAGCATGGACTATGGTTAACTAAGGGAAGAGAGTATACTGATGCTAGTGAGAACAAAAGTGGCTTCAATTTATTGAGCACTTACTATCTGGGTGGATTAAAATGTTCTGTGCAGAGTTATATTACTGAATTATCGCACAATTCTGTATGATAGTCTTCACTTTACAGATTAGAAAACTGAGAATCAGAACGGTCAGGTGCATGTCTAAGAGCAAGAGAATGGTTACATGGTCCAGTGAGCTTTCAAAGCTAGGTGTCAACGTCTTTTCCTCAAAAAATAACACACATCTCAACTGTAACCTATCTGTCTGCCTTTCCCCTTTGTCAGTGTGTCTATCAACTATTCCACATAGTCCATAAACTCTCTTCATTGGCCTGAGGGTTGCAGGTAAGCTTGTCTCAGATCCGCGCTCCACAGCTTTTGTGTTACAAGCTCTCTATTCTTTATGTGTGTATTTCTTTTTCTTAATTGATTCTGGAGTTAGACTGGGTCTGACTTAAATTGTACTGGGTCTGTTGCAGGAAGGGGGACCCCTTCCAGAAACCTGAAACTGGGTTCTTGTCTAACACTCAGAAATGAATTGTCTGAGGAGACATATGTGCTGACAAAGCAAGAGATTTTACTGGGAAAGGGCACCTGGGCAGAGAGCAGTAAGGTAAGGGAACCCAGGAGAACAGCTCTACCACATAACTCACAGTCTCGGGTTTTATGGTGATGGGATTAGTTTCTGGGTTGTCTTCAGCCAATCATTCTGATGCCTTGTTCAGCCAAGATGGATGCCAGAGAGAAGGATTCTGGGAGGTGGTCAGACATGTGGTGTCTCCTTTGACCTTTCCCTAACTCTTCCAGTTGGTGGAGGCTTATTAGTTTCCTGTTTCTTACCAGGATCTCCTGCCATAAAACAACTCATGCAAATGATTACTACGGTGCCTGGCCAAGGTGGGCGGTTTCAATCAGTGTGCTTCTCCTAACAAGTCCAGAGTGAGGTCTCAGGTTGGTGAAGTCCAAAGAGTTTTAGAGTTTGCATCTGGGACTCTCACACAATGTATGCACAAAAATTATAGGTACAGAATATGTGTTTGTCGGAACAAGTGTGTTAATCTTAGCAAAGAAATCTGGAATTACTGTGGCCACTTTGGAGAAATTGAGTCTAGATGAGCTTATCCATTAATGAGACATATAGAGAAACAGGAGTTTCGAACTTCTCCAAAACAATGGAATGTGTGCTATGATTGGTCAGCAGAAGACTAAATAAGTCAAAAATTTACCATAAGATTCCTTACAAAAAGCAAACAAAAACACTCTGAAAGTTGTCTTCATAAATATTAGTCAAAAAGCTTTAGTCATGTTATTGGAGAATCTTAACTTTTATTATCACCCCCAGAAACACAATTTGGGTTCAAATGTTCATTTTATAAACCAGTGAATTTTGTGTTATGGTCCATCTCATAGCTACAATTTTTTAACAAAAACTATAATTTTTCTGTTTTTATCTTGTCTATATGTTTCTATACATCCATATACACGTTACAGGTGTGTGTGTGTTTTAATCTCCAGATAGCATTGCCAAAATTAATTTGTAAGAGAACTTTAATTGGCTTAAAGAAAAATAAGCATTTACATAAAGACTCTCTCAGAAATACAGAAACTAACCCAAAGGTTTTTCAAGTTCCACATGAAATTTTAATTCTTACATCTGTTAAAAGAACAAAGTTTTCTATGACTATTTTTAAGCTTCTATTTATTTATTTATTTTTTGTCATCTATAGAGTTATTTTACTCTGATGTTTTTTTCAAAATTGTTTTGTCTTCAAAGAGATTCAAGCAAAGCACTCTGATAAATATAGGTTTCTGACAGCTTTACAATCATACCACTGAATCCAGTAAGAATTTCTAAAACTCTAAAGGAAAAACTCAATTCATAAACTGCTAACTGAAGATTAAAGAGAAGAAGAATTATCTGGGACTGAATGAACTGTTGGAGATAATTATAATTTTATGACTTTTTGTTTGAAATATTGCTGGTTCTTAAAAGCTTTGCTTACCAGATTTAAGGGAAATATCGTTTATGAGCTATCTATAACTTGAAACAGTTTGGTAAGTTATACATTTGTAAACAAAATTGAAACATTTATTTATGGCTTCTTACCTAACCCTTCCAAAATTCAGAAAATTCTTACTGTTCTTATTTTCAGGGTAATATACATAGATATTCACATAATTTCAGTAAGAATATGCTTTCCTTGTAACAGCATTCAAGTGGGAACACTGGTTGTTTTACCAAAGCTTTGACTGGAATGCCATATTTGAGAGAGATGGACATAGAACCATAAGTGACTAGACAGTCACAAGGAACTAAGGTTGAATTTATGAAGCTAAAAAGACCCATGGAAAAACCATCTGGTACTCTGCTTACAGGATTCCAGGCAACCTTAACAGGTGAGTAAGGAAAGTTACTTACTGGCATACACATGAAACTCAGGTTATTCTGGGAACATCAAGAAGAGACCAATTCATTCAAATTTATAGGTATTTTAGGCGAAGTCTGATGATGTGTTATTTGCTGGCTTCTTAACTTCAAAAATTTTTTAAAAATCTATTCCAAGATTCCTTATGAAAAGTTTCAGCAAACCAAACTTAAAAGGAGCCTATATAATCAGTCATTATTCTTGCTGTACTTGCTGCTAGGATTTGATTTTGTCTGTGATGGTTATAAATATTCATGGTTCAGTCTGTCTCAATGGTTGGCCAATGTAAGCTAAATGCAAATTAGGAATTTTAGCAGCACGAGTCACTCCACAACAAATCAGAAACCCAGCAGTGGTCCAGTCCTCTAACCTGCTATTGCTAATCCAAAAGATGCCGATGTTAATACCCTCTAGAAGAGCATCATTTGTGTAGTGCTACTGTCCTTGGTTTGGAATAAATGTAAATAAAATGATTAGAAACTTGTTCTTAACTCTGACAACTATTGCTGAATCTACCTGTAAGGCTGTAGTTGCACAACAAAAGCCCCTATGCTCTCTTGCTAAGATTATTATTTTTTTTCTTTTTTTTAGATAATAAAATCACTTTGGATTACCTGTTAACAACAAGTCTGTATCAAATCAATTATCTTCTGCAGTACTGGGATCAACACTTCTGGTGTGATAGAAATTCAATTACAAGAAATTAACAAACAAACCTCTTGGCTAAAACAGATTGATGCCTCTGTTAATATATCTTTTGATTTTTTTTTTTTTTTTAAACCAACTGGTTTGGTTAACAGGGAATATGGGTAAGGAGCATACTTCAGTATCTTGATATTGTCCTCCCAATGGTCATCATATTGATCATATTGTCTTCCTTATGTTTACCTAACCATAGCCTCCCAGATGCACTGTCTTCTCAAGTGTCTTGATTATGTGTTCAAGGCCATCAGATGTTCTCACTGCACTTAAAGGAACAAAAGCAAGATGGACGAAAGAGATGAACAACAACAAACTTTCCATGAACTTGACATCAAAACCTATGAGTTACACAGTGAGATGAGTGTGTGTGTGGTCATGCTAAGTCGCTTCCATTGTGTCAGACTCTTTGTGACCCCATGGACTGTAGACCACAAGGCTCCTCTGTCCATGGGACTTCCCAGCCAAGAACACTGGAGTGAGTTGCCATTTCCTTCTCCAGGGGATCTTCCTGACCCAGGGATCAACTCTGAGTTTCTTAAGTCTCGTGCATTGGCAGGCAAGTTCTTTACCACTAGCACCACCTGGGAAGTCCTCACAATGAGATAAGGACAACTTAATCCAGATTATGATGTATGCCCACTTTGGGGTCAATTTCTCATGTATGAAAGGATCATGAAAAGGAGGAACTGCAATTAAATGGGAGGTTATTAGACTGAGGTGGCTCTAATGCCTTGTTGCCCTACATAAGTAAACTTGAAACCTAAGCCAAGTCGATTATAAACGCCTTGTATCCAAGTAAATAAAATTTAAGAAAAACCCATCACAAACAACCAACTCAGCTTTCACAAATAGAGCAACTGTTTAAGCTTTAGCCAATCAAATAATGTCTTTGCTTTGCTTCTATGTCTGTTCTGTAAAAGTCTTTCCCTAAGCTTCTGTCCACAGAGCACCTCTGACAACTTTCAGTATGACAGTGCCCCATTGGAATTGAAGTCTGTTTAAACACACTCAAAATATTTAATGTGCCTCTAATATATCACTGTTGTTGTTCAACCATTGTGCCCACAGCTTTTTGTGACACCAGACTAACCTGTCCTCCACTATCTCAGGCTTCCCTGTCCATCACCAGCTCCTGGAGATTGCTCAAACTCGCGTCCACCGACATCCAACCATCTCATCCTCTGTTGTCCCCTTCTCCTCCTGCCTTCCCTCTTTCCCAGCATCAGAGTCTTTTTCAATGAGTCAGTTCTTTGCATCAGGTGACCCAAAGTTTTGGAGCTTCAGCTTAGCATCAGTCCTTCCAATGAATATTCAGGGTCGATTTCCTTTAGGATTGACACGTTTGATCTTCTTGCTGTCCAAGGGACTCTCAAGAGTCTTCTCTGACACCACAGTTCAAAACAATTATTTGGTTCTCAGCTTCTTTATGGTCCAACTCTCACATCCATACATAGCTACTGGGAAAACCATAGTGTTGACTGTACGTATGTTTAGGGTAAGGATGTGCTCATATCTTCAGCTTTATTTTATATAGGGTGCATTATAAATTGTAGAAAGACATAGAATTCTAANTAAACAAGCAGGGTGACAATATACAGCCTTTATGTACTCCTTTTCCTATTTGGAACCAGTCTGTTGTTCCATGTCCAGTTCTAACTGTTGCTTCCTGACCTGCATATAGGTTTCTCAAGAGGCAGGTCAGGTGGTCTGGTATTCCCATCTCTTTCAGAAGTTTCCACAGTTTATTGCTTATATTAGGTGTGTACAAAAAATAGCATTATGTATGGAATAATTAGAAAGCTTACAAAAACAAAGAAAATTAATTCTCAAAATAAAAGTTATTCATTAAAATTTTTCTGACATACTTTTTACATTTATTATAAAGAATACGCACACATATATGAAAACATTTTTATTTTAAAAATACAGTATATGATTAATGGAAAAAACTAGGAATCATCCTTAAAATTCAGGGATTAGCCTTAAATAACAGATTAACAATTGTCTTATTAGACATTAGAAGTGCAATATGTGTAAAGACTAATTATATGTCTAATATGTGTAATGACTAATTGTATGTCTAATATGTATAAATACTGATTACATTATTTTGATAAAGCAATTCCAATGCTCTCAGTCCCTTAAACTTGTTCTGATATGGAAATTAAGCTGGTTACCAACCCTCCAAATGTAGAAAGCCACATGCCACTTAAGTAAACTCTTTTACTGAAAGTAGTTAGTGTGTTTGCTCAGTTGCTTCAGTTGTGTCTGACTCTCTGCAACCCTATGGACCATGGCAGTATTATGTTTACACTTTCTCCTCTGTAAGATTGATTTCAATAACCATAATCCAATGCACAGTTTAGGTCAGTTGCTCTAAAGTGTTAGGATGCTTTAGAAGCTCCTTGAGATGCTTGATAAAAAAGCAACTTGTAGCCTTAGATATCAAGTGTCTAATAAAAATATTCTAATTGAATAGTATATTTAAGATTTGGGAAACTAGGCCAGCTAGGCTGCTTTGAACAAGATACAATAATGGAACAAGTGACATAGTTTTTTTCTGCATTAAAACATTTATTCACGGAACAAGCCATTTTAATAAAGTTTCTGAGAGGGGCTTTTCCCTTGAGCGATTTGCAATTTGGGTAGATGTGCAAAATGTTGTCTTTCATACACAGTTGCTCATGATAATAATATTATGAGACTCATTTGTGGATATTTGGTCAAAATCTAATGGTAAATTTTGAGGACTGGAAAAATTCTGCCTTGAAATGAGAATGATTCAAAATAATTTAACATCTTGGAAAGGTGGCTTTTTCAGGTATTCTAAGCTAATAAGTTGAAAAACTAGGATTAGAGCTTGATAAAATGGAAAGATAAATTTATAACATGAGATGTAGAAGCAAAATTTTGTGGAATAGCCTGCTGTAATAGATTGCTAAAATTATTAGCAGAGTTAAGAATGTGTTGATGTAGTGTCAATTCCCAAGGAATCGGTGTGGTTAAGTTCATAACATTAATAGATACCACACTTCCTTTCAAAATCATAGGGTTAAGAAATGAAAAGTTGTTATATACCCTCATGTCATTGTAGGAAATTATTTTAACATCCTCCTCCCAGGAGTCTCAACGTGGACAGTTAACATTTTTTCATACTCAGTTGTGTCTGACTCTGAGAACCCATGGACTTGTAGCCTGCCAGGCTCCTCTGTCCATGGGGTTTTCCAAGCAAGAGTACTGGAGTGGTTTGTCATTTCCTCCTCCAGGGAATCTTCCTGACCCAAGGATTGAACCCGTGTCTCTTCTCTCTCTTGCATTGGCAGATGTATCCTTTACCACTCAGGCAAATCATCACACATCACAATCATCACACATCACACACTATCTCACAAATCATCACAATTACACATAAAGTTGATGGTGATCTGCTGTCGAAGTTAGGAGTTAAGGAACATGAAACATGGCAGGAAAAGGCCCATTTTTGAGGCAACCTGGCCTCTGACTATGGACTCAGTCAGATTTTTTCTGTTATTACATTGTGGTAGCATGTGTTTTCCATATGAAATTCCATTAGAAGGAAGTTTCCTGAAGTTGAACATGTTTGTGTTTTTGTGTATACTTAACACATTGCTGAAAGGGGTAAAAAGGATTCTTTCATGTGGCTGGTAAAACAACATTGTTTCTTTTCATATTTTCCTCAGGAAAATAACCAGCTGCATGCACCAAAATCAAGTATAAGATTTTGATATATGAACTGGCCAATAAAGTCTCTGCTAATGGGATTAAAACTTAGAACATACTAAACTATATTAGAGATTTTATAAAAATACTATCTCAAGGTACATTTCTCCAGAAAGTATGACAAATCTATGAAATGAAAGTAGCAGAAAGCCGAGCTTCGCAATATAGAAATCAGGAATAGCGCACACACATTAACTGAGAACAACTTCTGGCTGATCTCTACACCAAGAAGAAAAACAGGCTTGATATTCAATTTCTTCAAAAGTGTCTCTGATTTTAAATCCATCTTTTTCACCCATTAAAACAACTGTGTTATTCCCATCTTTCAATGGTACCACAACTGCTGTCTTCTAAAAAGGCTTTCTCGGGATTTATTATCCAAATTGGCTTCTTCCTAAAATTTTATCTCATCTCGTGTATTTCCTCTGGAGTTTTATTGCACTCTGTAGCTATCTGGTTGATGGATTAGTTGAGTGCTTTGTTTATTATTGACATTGGTAACTGTCTGCAGTTTCCATTAAATACAAGCACCATGAGGGCAACTTCAGTAATTGCCTTGTTTACCAGCCTCATCCACAGAATGTACCCATAACAAGCATGGGACATGTAATTGTTGACTAACTAAAGAAATGAGCATCTTTTAAGTAACACTCAGCAATCTATTATGCAAAAGAGATAAATTGCATCTTGTTCAAAATAACAATATGGTCTTCTGTTCAGATCCTTGGAAGGATACTCTTTCGCCTGTGTTTCTTAAACTGGGATGTGAGTTGGCACCTCTGAAGGATACAAGCTACCATATGATAAACAATGCTACTTTTTTAAGTAGGTTTTTTTCTTTCCCTCAAAAAATAGAGGGGAAATTAAGCTGAAATATTTAAAACATAATTTTTAAATTAAATGTGGATAGAATAGAATGCAAATTCACTTGGATCCTTAAAAATACATTTAAAAGAATTTCTTACAAATTGGCTAGATCCCAGGAGGGTGATTATAAACACCCTTTCTTCTCACCAGAATAGTAGTCGGTGAAATATTTTGAGGAGTATTTTTAGGGCATTTTCCTTTCTCTGATACATGAATTAGAACTTTTTGTAAAAAATAAAACTTTATTCCCTTGAAAAACCAACCAAGTTAATTTTTAAGACGACTTATTATAATGCATAAGAATTTCAAATGGCACAAGCTATACTGTTTCTGTTTTTTTTAAATAGGAAAACCTAAAGCCAAATGATGAATGCAAACCAACATGTTATTCATACATGCTGTCTTAAAAGGCTAGATTTCTCATTGTTAACCTGCACTTTAAGTGGCCTTCGCTAGAAATGCGGGAATTGCCCTCAGAGTGTTACCAATATAAAAGCATCATTGTGTTTACTGCTGCAGGAAATCTTTTTGTTCCTGTCAGTTTCTAGTTCTCATTTATGAAGCTGCTTGGCCAATTTGAAATGTTTTGCTCAGAGATGACTAGGGTAAGACTTTGAATGCCTTTTTCTCTGGAGAAATCATCAAACACCACTGAAGACACATTTTTTCTGAATAGAAAATCCTTATTAAGTCATTTTCACTCATATTTCACTCCTGTTTGTGAAGCTTGATAATCACAGAGGAGAAGAAGTACAAAGCCAGTTAAGAGTAAAAAAAAGAGGGAGAGAATATATTCATCCTACATAAAGAAGGGAGATGGGAATATGGAGAAAGGGTGGCAGATGAGAAGCGATGAGAAAAGAAAATGAGGTGATTGAAGTAGATGCTTTGAATGAAGACAGGCAAATGACTGTCAAAGTTATTTTTTAACTAATTTTTTAAAAAAGATTGATTATTTTTGAGAGGCTTTTTTTTTTTTCAGTATTAACATTCTGATAAATGCACTTCTTACCATGTGATGAAAGTACACCTTTGACATCCTTTTCAAAGCCCTTTGTCATTTCAGACTTTCACAACAAGGACAACACAGTTTCATAAAAGTTAAAGAAACAAGAAACTGGTTTTAAATCCTGAGTTAAGGACTTTGGTTGTAATTCGAAATTTGGCAAATCAGAGAGCCTGCCTTTTCTCTTGAAATGAATTCTCCCCATAGTTCAATGAGGGTTGGGAAGGACTCTGCTTTACATACCTTGTGTGTGNAGAAACTGGTTTTAAATCCTGAGTTAAGGACTTTGGTTGTAATTCGAAATTTGGCAAATCAGAGAGCCTGCCTTTTCTCTTGAAATGAATTCTCCCCATAGTTCAATGAGGGTTGGGAAGGACTGCTTTACATACCTTGTGTGTGTGCTAAGTCATTTCAGTCGTGTCCAACTCTTTGAGACTCTATAGACTGTGGCCCTTCAGGCTTCTCTGACCATGGGGCTCTCCAGGCGAGAATACTAGATGGGGTTGCATGCCATCCTCCAGGGAACCCTCCTGATTCAGGGTTCAAACCCGCATATCAAATCTCCTGCATTGGCAGGTGGGTTCTTTACACTAGCACCACCTGGGAAGCCCTTTACACACTTTATCACAATTTTAATGCTTGTGCAGGCAGTACTGGTTGACTCAACCTCTAAGTCTATAGGGATATCCATGAATATACTCTTCCAGCACTAAAGCTACTTACAAAAGTAGACTCCATGTCAAATGGAAACGTAACAATGGTTTGGGTCATTTCAATCACAGTGATCAAAACAACCACATCATCTTTTTATAGATCTTAGAAAAAGACATGGAATGAATGGCCTTTTCTCCCTGAATTATTTCCAGATGTACATAGGTAGCAACAACCATGCTCCACAATGATACTAAATGGCTGACAACTTTTATTGTTGGAGTCCATATACTTCTCCATATATATTAACTTTACTTAACATAAAAATTGTCAGGGGAAAATCTGATTGGTTTCTCTTGGAAACTGCCTGCAACGCAGGAGACTTGGGTTCGATCCCTGGGTTGGAAAGAACCCCTGGAGAAGGAAATGGCAACCCACTCCAGTATTCTTGCCTGGAGAATGCTATTGGCAGAGGAGCCTGGCAGGCTACAGCCCATGGGGTCACAAAGAGTTGGACACAACTGAGTGACAAACACACACAACAGGTCATATGCCAACAACATCACTAGGGCAGGGTGGTAAGCTTCAATGTCAGGCTAACCTAGGTTATCCACAAAGGTACAGTTGGAATTCTCCAAAGGAAATATGGTTACCTTTCAAGTAGATGAAGAATTAGATTCTGGGCCTCCAAAACTCAGTGCAGTAAGACTATATTATGTTTCATTATGAAGAATGGGTGAAGTCTTAACCCATGGAAATCTTATGGTTTAGAATCAGAACCCATGGTTCAAATTCAGACTCTGACACATACTTGAAATATGATTTTGGGCAGGCAAACATGCATTGCTGTGTCAAAGTCTTCTTTCCCATTAAATGAATTTGAAAATAACTTGCAATATTGATATGAAGAACAAATGAGAAAACTTTGATTCCATGCATTCTGAAAATATTTATTAAGGTTCTCTATGTTTGATGCCCATTTTTTATACACCAATAGATAGTTTTTACTTGTCACTGTTATATAATAAAAGTTATTCTTTGATATAAAGATTAAGAGAGCACTTTTCTCTTATTTTGGATAATATCTAACACAGAGAGAATTAAGCATATGCACAAAACACAGTGAATTTTCCTTTGTTTCACACTGTGACACAGCACTGTAGTTAAGAGTTTGTTATTAAAACTACTATCTGGCACTCAAACCAAAGAACAAAGCTCAGATGCCAAATTTTAACATAAACTTGTCTGGATTTAGAAATTCTTGAATATACATATATATGTGCTGTTTTCATGCATATTAACTAAAAATTCAGTTTATTTCAGTCTCTCAGTCATGTCCGACTCTTTGCGAACCCATGAATCACAGCACGCCAGGCCTCCCTGTCCGTCACTAACTACTGGAGATCATTCGAACTCACGTCCATCGAGCTGGTGATGCCATCCAGCCATCTCATCCTCTGTCATCCCCTTCTCCTTCTGCCCCCAATCCCTCCCAGCATCAGAGTCTTTTCCAATGAGTCAACTCTTCTCATGAGGTGGCCAAAGTACTGGAGTTTCAGCTTTAGCATCAGTATTTCCAAAGAACACCCAGGACTAATCTCCTCTAGAATGGACTGGTTGGATCTCCTTGCAGTAAGGGACTCTCAAGAGTCTTCTCCAACACCACAGTTCAAAAGCATTAATTCTTTGGTGCTCAGCTTTCTTCACAGTCCAACTCTCACATCCATACATGACCACTGGAAAAACCATAGCCTTGACTAGACAGACCTTTGTTGGCAAAGTAATGTCTCTGCTTTTCAATATGCTATCTTGGTTGGTCATAACTTTCCTTTCAAGGAGTAAGCGTCTTTTAATTTCATGGCTGCAATCACCATCTGGAGTGATTTTGGAGCACAAAAAGATTAAAAGTCTGACACTGTTTCCACTGTTACCCTATCTATTTGCCATGAAGTGATGGGACCGGATGCCACTATCTTTNATCTAATTGAGGTGAGATAGTTGCTTGCTAACTGCAGAAACTCCTCAAATAGAATCCTCCTGGAACAACTGTTATATGTAAAATTAGCTTTGTTTAAAATTCACATCCAAATACAATGTGAGTGTGTTTATCACATTATCTTCTTTTTCCACATCTAAAAGTCATAAAACACTCTAAAGCAGTCATTCTCTTTATCTTCCTCTTATAAGCAGCTGCTTAATTTGCATTAGCAAGCTAAACAATCACTTTATAGAAATGGAAGCATTTACAATGACAATATCGGCAGACCAACTATTTACAACTGGAGAATTTTTGAAGATAGCTGCAGAGCCATGAAGGAAACAGCTAAAAATGATGAAATTTCTGTACCTGAAATAACTCCTTGTTTGCTAATTATTTTGTTATCTACTGTGATGTAAGAAAGAACTCTAGTTCTTAGTGGATCAAAACAACCACTGCATTTTCTTCATAAATTTGAGGATAATGAATTCAGGAGAACTCACCTAGATCATTTGTCTCTGACTTACATAGTGTCAGCTGGGGTTTTTAGGGATGGAAGTGCCATGTTGAGTATGATTCTTCAGTGCATCTTGGGATATTTTTCCTTTTTGAATTTCTCTCTCTCTATGAAGCATCTCATCATTCAGGATATCTCTTCATGGCTTGAGCATCTCTTCTCACAAAGTGGAGGAAGATAAAGGGATATGAAAGGAGACCAAAGGCAATCATAGTTATAAGAAAACATTCAAGAAAGTGTAGCATCATGGAAACTAACAGTTAGGGCTCTCAATTGAAGATAAGTAAATTTCCTCTACCTTGTTTGAACAAAAAAGAAATTATTAAAAATATTATGTGGCTTACAGTATCTTTGAGAAGATAACATAATTGAGTATGGATGTGTAACATACCTAGAGATTAATCAGAGAAAAATATCCAAACTTATCTTGATATTCTATAGCTGTCATCTCATTAATATGGCATCTATGGCATTTAGTTCAGTTCAGTTGCTCAGTCAGGTCTGACTCTTTGAGACCCCATGGACTGCAGCACATCAGGTTTCCCTGTTCATCATCAGCTCCTGGAGCTTGCTCAAACTCATATCCATCAAGCCAGCAATGCCCTATGGTGTTAGGGTGAGGAAAACAAGAACTTCACTATACTCACCCAGAAAAATCAGATGTTTCTACTACCAAAGTTGTCTGTGTCTCTGATATTTCTGCTTTAACACCTAACCTTGAAATCCTAGAGATCAGTAGTAAAATCAAGAACCACTTCATTCTATTGGAAGGAACAGTAGCTGTTTAGTTTGTTGAAGTAATTGGATGTGAGAATGTGGATAAAGTTTATATATAAAATCCTGAAGGCTTTGAGGCTAAAAGAGAGTGGAAAAAGTGGTATTNAGTAGTAAAATCAAGAACCACTTCATTCTATTGGAAGGAACAGTAGCTGTTTAGTTTGTTGAAGTAATTGGATGTGAGAATGTGGATAAAGTTTATATATAAAATCCTGAAGGCTTTGAGGCTAAAAGAGAGTGGAAAAAGTGGTATTATAACTGGAAGCCATGTTTACAAAATATTTTTTCATTTGTTTTTTTTCTTTTCTTTAGGGTAATAGACATTAGCATACATCTATGCATTGATTTTAAAAAAATTTAAATCATAGTGAGATTAATAAGTTATAGATTAATTTAAGGTTCAAAATCTTTCAAAGGCAATAGTTTATGGGATAAAGATACATTGAGAAACTGGCCTTTTATTGAAAAAACTCTTCCTTGAAAATGAAAGAATAGGTGAAGGTGAAAATATGCACAGCTAAAATTTTAGGTGGAGACAGAAAAACAGAGGTGTATATGTTATATATTTGTTTCCTTAAATTATTAATTTTACAATCAGCAGATATACTGATAGAAAGTTGAAATTAGAGTAATTTGGGAAATCTGTAAAGAATATGAATCTTCTTAAGAAAATATAATATGAAGATTACGAAGCTATGTTTAGAGTCCATCTGATACATGGAATTATTATTTTAATGTGAATCCAGTCTGGTAAATTTTATGACTTGGGTATGATTAAACTGATGGCTCATAGACAAACATGCCTGAAATGGAAAGTGAAGAAAGACACTCTTGTCTTTCTTTGTTGATAGTAAAAAATTCATGATATGAATAAAGTGAAGGTCATTATATGCTCAAAAATATTTAAGCAGAAATGCTTGAGTAAGTAAGGAATGAGGTTAGGGAATTGTGATAGCATAGAAAGCACGTTTTTAGGATTTTGACATTATTTAGAATTTAGTAGTGATAAATTCTGCGACCTTGGTGTATCTGAAAGAGAGTGTGTTGAGGAAAGAGAATGCCCATGATGCCCGATGCTAAGGAAGTGAGTACAATGAGACTGGAAAAGAGGTTGGATCATTCATGAAGGTGTTTGTGGCTCCAGGAAAAATTACTGGAGTTGGTAGGGAAAAGTAAACTAGGAACCGGTTTGGTAATTAAACTTTACATTGAATCAGTGGGGATCCTTGTTGAAATTAAGGGACAAGACTAAGAAGTCTGCAGGTGAAGAGAAACAGAGCCTGGTATTTCTGATTGTTGTAACAGGCAGGCAAGGATTTCTTTTTTTCTTTCTTTCTTGTTTTGGTAAGAAAGTAGAAAGTTAGCATTTTGTAATATAAGTGGTGAACAAGAAATATAATTATCCTACTAGCTTGTATACAAGAGATAAAATAGCGCTCGAGAAGGTGGTTGAGAAGGCAGTGCTCCCTGCCACATTTCTGCCAAAGTAAAAAGATGGTGGGGATATTATGAGGTGTGGTTGAGATGCAGGAGAATAAGGTGATCATGTTTTAGGGATCCAGCAGGCACACTGAAAGGACATACAAGGAAGGGGATATAAGAGTGAATTATTTAATCACCGTAAAAGAAATGAATAGGCATGAACCTCTGGAAGAAAACTGAATACAGAAAAAGCTTGCTTTTCCTTATTTGTTTTAATGCCATGTCCCGCAGCATCTGGAATCTTAGTTCCCTGACCAGAGATAAAACCAGTGCCCCCTGCAATGGAAACTCAGAGTCCTGGACTGCCAAGGAAATCCAGAACAAACTTACTTTTTCTGAAATGATTAGAGTAACCAGACCTGGGAGACATGGTGGACTAAATGTTGATAGTCTTTCAGAAGATACTTGCATCTATCTGAATCCTTTGAGAAGCACACTCTAAGACAGTATTAGATGTGAAAGTAAATGTTTGAAGGTGATGCCTGTGCATGATGAAGAGAAAAGCAGAGAATTATAGATAAGGATAATCTTTTGACTTTGATGTGTACCTGACTTGTGGATTAAATGATAGAAAGAGAGAGGTTCTTGTTAAAAGAGTTATAGGCTAGAGCATGGCTCTGAGAAAGTTTTGGGAATAATGACTGGGGGCACCCAAGCAAAGACTGCCCATTAGAGGAACCCTATGTTGAAGAGTTCTAGACTCTGTCATGCTCAGGGAATGGCATCATTGCAGTGAGGGTACCAATGAATCCTGGCCTCCAGTTAAGCATCTCTTGATACCTCCATGACTGTCACAAGTAAGTATTCAGTTCTCGTACCATCAGGCTAAATAACTCTTAGTTTCAGGAAATCTTCTTTTAAAGATATTCACTAAGATAGAACATTTTCCTTCTGGAATGAATCATAAACATTTTAAAGTTTCTCTTATATTCACATTTTAGTGAAAAGGACAGGGGGGGAAAGGATTCAAAAACTAATATAATTATATAAAAGGGTGCATTCTATAAAAAGTTTTCTTATGATGTCTTTGAAGAAAAGATAAATGAATCAGCTATAGTGTAAATTGACTAATTTGCAACATTTTGAACAGTCTTGCCCCCCAAATACTGAACTATTGATCAATGTTAGCACACAAGAATTGTTTTAGTGACATTGTAAGAACTGGTCCTTAACTGTGTCCCATTCAAGTTTTTTCTTTCTTTTTTTTTTAATCAATGATTTAAACATATGAAAAGATATTATCAGATCCTAGGAAAGTGATGGGGGACACTGGCTGTTTGGTTGTGAAGGATAAAAGAATCTGAATTCAAAACAATCTCAAGTGACTGGTATGACAAATAAGAAGAAAGTAAATACAAAAAGGATTTAGCTCACAGATCTAACACTGTAAGTGCAGGATAGTGAGAATCACCTTCTGCTCTGAAAGAACACTGGCAGGACTGCATTTGGATTCAGATGACATGTTCTTAGAAGATGAATTATATATGAAGAAGTTTCACGGGATAAAAACAGGACAGCAGGTGNACAAAAAGGATTTAGCTCACAGATCTAACACTGTAAGTGCAGGATAGTGAGAATCACCTTCCGCTCTGAAAGAACACTGGCAGGACTGCATTTGGATTCAGATGACATGTTCTTAGAAGATGAATTATATATGAAGAAGTTTCACGGGATGAAAACAGGACAGCAGGTGACTTAAAGCCATGCCACATACTTAAGGCCAGTCAGAAGAGACTGGCATCCCATTAGATGAATTATATTACCTTAAACTTTTAGAATTTAATCTTTAACTTGTGAGGGTCTGTCACAGACTTCTATCTGATTTTTAAGGACACCAAACATCCTCCTGTGTCATGAACTTTAAACTTCTCTCTCTCCCTGGACACTCCATTCCTCTCCTCCAAGCATCAGTACAGCTAGTCACCTCAGCACTCCTGTGAATGTGTAAAGTTGTCTGTAAATATTTAGATGGGTATAGACACACACACCAGAGAAGGCAATGGCACCCCACTCCATTACTCTTGCCTGGAAAATCCGATCGGCGGAGGAGCCTGGTAGGCTACAGTCGGTGGGGTCGCAAAGATTCGGACACGACTGAAGCGACTTCACTTTCAATTTTCACTTTTCACTTTCATTCATTGGAGAAGGAATAGCAACCCTCTCCAGTGTTCTTGCCTGGAGAATCCCAGGGACGGGGGAGCCTGGTTGATTGCCGTCTATGGGCTCGCACAGAGTCGGACACGACTAAAGTGACTTACTAGCAGCAGCAGCAGCAGACACACACACACACCTGTATGAAACTTTGCTTCTCCAGTGTATAACACAATACTTGCCCTATATAAGTTATCCAGTAAGTGTTTATTTAATCATTGATATGAGGAATATTTTTAGAAATGAATTTGCTTAGCCTGAGAAAAGATTCTTACGGGAGGAGGGTAGATAATGAGTAATCCCTTAGAATAATTGAAGGGATTTCTTTTAGAAGATCTATTTAGCTATTTCAACAGATATACTTTTAGAAGATCTTTTAAGATCTCCTAAGTTGTTTCGGTGAAATAGCAAGAGGCAGACCTGAAAGGAACAATTTAAAGCTACTGAGTTAGAATTTTAGCTCAATAATTCAAAATACTTTCTAAGGGGGATAATTATCCAAACATAGACTACTTGTTAAAATTGTGAATATTCTGTCATTAAAATGTTCTGAAATTTTGTTTATTTCTTAGGAATATTTTCTTTTCACACCGTAACTTCTCTGAAATTAGAATGTCTCTTTCATGTGATAGCCTTAATAATGCTGTTTTAACTATTATTTTCCATTGACTCCTAATCATCAGAAATTTTCAGCATGAAATGGAAAGAATAGCTGTTACTGGATTAAAAGATAGCACTAATTGTCACCTCCAAGGAATCAAATGACTATGGGAAGAGAGGGTTCATGGTGGATGTTAAGTAACATTCCTGAAGTAGGTTAGTGATGCTCTCTCATCAGTGCTGATAAACACAGGATGATTTTGTGTGAAGAAAATAAGCATTGTTGACTTGTAAGTTGGCTAATTCAAAAGAATAGTGTTCTAGCATCAGTACAAGTTCCTGTGCCCAATGCAGGGTGAGATTAAACAAACCAAAACACCCAGTTTGGAGCAGAGAAAGATTTACGGCAGAGCCATGCAAGGAGACAGGTGGCTCATGTCCTAACTAACCCAGAACTCCCCATAGGGTTCAGCAACACATTTTTAAAAGCCTGGTGAGGGAGGAAAAGTCACAGGGTACTTGATCAAATCGTGCACAGCTGTCTGGCTGGTGATGAGGGAACAGGGTGGTGTCACAGGGGTTAACATTATCAGTCTTTAGACTCCAGGAGGCCTGGAGCAATATGCTTATGGTCATCAAGCAGTTAACATCTTCCATTTGGTGGGGGAGTTTCACATCTGCAAAATAACTCAGGAAATGTATATCAAATATTATTATCTAGATACTTCACAGAGGAGCTAAAGCAGATGATATAGGGAAAGGCCTGTCCTGGGAAGGGCCCATGGAGTCCTGCTTGGTTACACTAGGAGAGTAGAAAGTTTTAAATTCGTGAACCAAATGATGAGCTTGTATTTTTCTTTTGATGTACACACAAAAGTAAGGTATGAAGAAAAAATCCATGCCTAAGTAAGTTTAAAAGAAGGCTTTAATAAGGATGTAACTTAAATGCTGAGAAAGCACCCTGTAGTTCATCGGCAGTGCTTTGTTTTTTCCTGTCAAAGGGTACACAAAGTAACACTTGACAAGCAATCAATTTTACCTTATATTCTATTAAGTATGATTTGATTCTAGATTATCCTATCTTTAGGATACCAGCCAGGGCTACCAGAAGTTAGAAGAGGCAAAAAAGAATCATCCACTGGAGATTTGGGACAACATACATCAGAAATGTATGGACAATTTGGACCTAATTGAAAATGTAATCAAGATGAGGTTATACTGCACTAGAGTAGTTACTATTCCAATGGGGCTAGTGTCTTCACAAGAAAGGAGAGACACAAGGAGGTGAGCACCACAGGTACCATCTCTGCATCTCTGCAAAGACACAGAGATATAGAGGGAAGTTGGCCACCTGAAGATGCAAATAAAGATAGCAGTTAAGATGCCAAAAGCCAAGAGATAGCCAGGGCTATCAGAAACTGGAAGAGGCAAAAAAAAAAAAAAAAAAAAAAAAAGGTCACAGGAAGGTCCAAGGACCAGAGTGAAGACTTCAGGTAGAACAAGCAATGCTCCTGGCTAAGCTCAATTTGCTTAGGGCAGGCCCAGGTGGAGGCAAATACCTATAAAAGGAAGAACCAAAGTGCNAAGAAAAAAAAAAAAAAAAAAAAAAAAAATCCTCTCCTGGAGGTTTCCAAAAAGGCAAGACCCTGATTTTGAACTGCTAGCCTTCAGAAATGTGAAACAATCTGAATTGTGTCCTAGAATTGCTGTAATAAAGTAATATTATTATCATTATTGCATTTATTTCACTGTCTCTATTAGGAAGAAATAATAGGGACCATTTCTAAGAATCAATTTTAGTGAGATGCATGAACCTAAAGCCTGTTAAACAGAGTGAATTAAATATGAAAGAGAAAAACAAGTATATATATTGATACATATATATGGAATCTGAAAAAGCAAATGATATTGATGAACATATTTTCAGGAAAGAAATGGAGATGCAGATTTTGAGAGTGAGCTTGTGGCCACAATGGTAGTGGGAGAGAGTGGGATGAATAGAGAGAGTAGCATCAAACATATATACTCTGTTAGGTGTCAGATGGAGAGCTGGTGAGAAGTCGCTGTGTAGTACAGGGAGCCTAGTGTGGGGCTCTGTGATAACCTGGAG
>SJYV01041545.1:172087-234184 GCA_006410875.1 Neotragus pygmaeus
GAGATCCAACCAGTCCATCCTAAAGGAAATCAGTCTTGAATATTCATTGGAAGAACTGATGCTGAAGCTGAAACTCCAGTACTTTGGGAAGAACTGACTCATTTGAAAAGATCCTGATTCTGGGAAAGATTTAAGGCAGGAGAAGAAGGGGACAGCAGAGGATGAGATGGTTGGATGGCATCACCAACTCAATGGACATGAGTTTAAGTAAGCTCTGGGAACTGGTGATGGACAGGGAGGCCTGGCGTGCTTCAGTCCAGGGGGTCTCAAAAAGTTGAACATGACTGACTGCCTGAAAGGATCTGAACTGATACATTAACTAATTCCAAAGCTACTTCTCCATTTTTAAGTATCTGTTACATAAGGATCCCACTTTCACTGCCAAAATCTACACTGATTTCCTATTGTTGCTTAAACTATTGCAACAACTTTATGGCTTTAATTTTTTTGTTTGTTTTGTTTTTGATTTTCTTATTTTTCGAGAGATCAGGAATCCAAAATAAGTCTCATGGAGCTAAAATGAAGGTCTTGGCAGGTTGCTTTCTTGAAGATTCCTGGGGATGACCTATTTCTTGCTTCTTCCAACTGCTATAGCTTTGTGGGCATTGCTTTTATCGTCACATGATTTCATTCTCTTGCTTCTGCTGTTACATATTCCACTGCTCTAAATTTGACTCCTTCTATAACCTTCTAATATGAAATGTTGTGATATTATCCAAGATAATTCAGAATAAATTCTCCATTCCATTTAATCACACTTGCAAAGTCTCTCTGTCATGTACAATAGCATAATCACAGGTTTCAGTGATGAAACTTTTGGAGGCATTCTTCATGTGTGTGTTTGTGAATACATATCATACTTTTTTTTCTGGAGAAACTCAGCCATTCTCTTTGATCTTTCTCCTCTAGTCTATGTAGATATTTGCAATTGATTTAAAGACTTAGAAAACATAAATGACTTTCTGGAAAAGAATAAAAATCATCAATCCCATTTAAAAGGGAAGCATTAAACCTGAAATAGTCTTATAGTTTTTTAAAAAATGTGATCTGTAAAATAATTTATCCAGAATAATGTACCAGACCCATATTTTCATGAGATATTTTAAAAAATATTTTTAAAATTTCAAACTTACACAAAATTCCTAGAAAACAAGCAAAAATCATATTCCTTATCTGTTCTCCCATATATCAGCAGAACACATAAGGATATTATAGATGAATCCTATTCATAAATATATTCAGCTCTTCTTAATAAATTTAAGACATGCTCTTCAAGGGAGGAGAACGGGATGACAGAGGACGAGATGGTTGGATGGTATCACGGACTCAATGGACACGANTATCAGCAGAACACATAAGGATATTATAGATGAATCCTATTCATAAATATATTCAGCTCTTCTTAATAAATTTAAGACATGCTCTTCAAGGGAGGAGAATGGGATGACAGAGGACGAGATGGTTGGATGGTATCACGGACTCAATGGACACGAGTTTGAGCAAGCTTTTGGGAGATGGTGAAGGACAGGGAAGCCTGGCAAGCTGCAGTCTATGGGATCACAAACAACTGGACATGACTGAACAACTGAACAACAATGCAATAGTGCCTATAAAGAGTATATCATCATTATGTTGTGTTTACATAAATTACTTATTACAGTGTTTAATCAAAATAATTAAAAGAAGGAATTAATTCCTGTTAGATAAGGAATTTTATAATATTCAAAATATATTTATAATAATTTTTAAAAATTAATACCACATTAGCAAACTAAGAATAAAAAGGGATATTGTTATTCTGGTAAAGGATATCTTTCAAAATCTATATGATATGTTAAATATAAGTATGTTTTCAGTCAAAATCAGGGACATATTAAAGATGCCCTCTGTTTTAACTCCTATTCAGAAATTTCATGAAGATCTAGTCAGCACAATAAGGCAAGTAAAACAAGTAAAAGATAGAAATATTAGAAAGTAAGAAAATTATAGTTTTTCATAGATGATTTTCAAAGTAGAAAGCACCAGAAAACATGAAATTTATTAAAATTAATAAGATAACCATTTTCTGGATATCAAATTAAGTTAATACTAAAAATAGATACTTCTGTGTATGTGTCCTTAGTCCCTCAGTCATATCTGACTCTTTGTGACCCTACAGACTGTGGCCCACCAGGCTCTTTGTCCCCGGTGGTTCTCTAGGCAAGAATATTGGGGTGGGGTTGATATGCCCTCCTCCAGAAGATCTTCTCAACCCAGGGATCAAACCCAGGTGTCCTACATTGCACGCAGATTCTTTATAGTCTGAGCCACCGAGAAAGCACATGAATACTGGAGTGGGTAGCTGAGCCCTTCCCCAGGGTATTTTCCTAGCCCAGGAATTGAACTGGGGTCTACTGCATTCCAGGTGGATTCTTTACCAGCTGAGCTACTGGGGAAGTCTGCATACTTCTAAAATAGCAGCAAGTGTTTATGAAACATAATTTTATAATACACCATTTAGAATAACAAAATATTATAAAGTACCAAGAAATAAATTTTAGAAATTCTTTGTTGTTCAATCCCTAAGTCATGTCTGATTCTTTGTGACCCCATGAACTGCAGTACACCAGGCTTCACTGTGCTTCACTGTCTCCCTGTCTGCTGAAACTCATGTCCATTATGTCAGTGATGCCCTCCAACCATGTCATCATCTGCTGCACCTTTCTCTTCCTGCCCTCAATCTTTCCCAGAATCAGGGTCATTTCCAATAAGCTGGCTCTTCACATCAGGTGGCTAGAGTATAGAATCTTCAGCTTAAGCATCAGTACTTTCAATGAATATTCAGGGTTGATCTCCTCTAGGATTGACTGGTTTGATATCTTACTATCCATGGGACTCTCAAGAGTCTTCTCCAGCATTACCATTCAAAAGCATCAGTTCTTCAGCATTCCACCTTCTTTACATTCCTACAATCATATCCACACATGACTACTGGAAAAAACATAGCTTTGACTAGATGGACCTTTGATGGCAAAGTGATGTCTCTGCTTTTTAATACACTGTCTAGGTTTGTCATAGCTATTCTTCCAAGGATCAGGCGTATTTAATTTTGTGACTGTAGTCAATGTCAACATTGATTTTGGAGCCAAAGAAAATGAAATATGACAATGCTTCCATTTTTTCTCCATCTGTTTGCGATTAAATGATAGGTTCAGATGTCATGATCTTCATTTTTGAGTGTTGAGTTTTAAGCAAGCCTTTTCACTCTCCTGTTTCACCTTCATCTAGAGGCTCTTTAGTTCCTCTTCACTTTCTACCATTAGAGTGGCATAATCTGCATATCTGAGGTTGTTGATATTTCTCTGGCAATCTTGATTTCAGATAGGGATTTATCCAGTTCAGAATTTTGTATGATGTACTCTGCATATAAGTTAAATAAGCACAGTGACAGTATACAGCCTTGATGTACTCTTCTTCCAGTTTTGAACTAGTGCAGTTGTTTCATGTCCAGTTCTAACTGTTGATTCTAACTGCACACAGGTTTCTAAGGAGGCAGGTCATGTGGTCTGGTATTCCCATCTCTTTAAGAATATTCCACAGTTTGCTGTGATCCACACAAAGTCTTTAGCATAGTCAATAAAGCATAAATATATGTGTTTTTTTTTTAATTCCCTTGATTTTTCAATGATCCCAGGGTATGCTGGCAATTTGATCACTGGTTCCTCTGGATTTTCGAAATCCAGTTTTTACATCTGGAATTTCTTATTTCATGTACTCCTGAAGCCTAACTTGAAGGATTTTGAGCATGATTTTGCTAGCATATGAAATGAGTGCACCTGTATGGTAATTTGAACATTCTTTAGCATTGCCCTTCCTTGGGATTTGAATTAAAACTTATCTTTTCCAGCCCTGGGGCCACTGATGAGTTTCTATATATGCTGGCATATTTAATGCAGCACTTTCACAGTATCATCTTTTAGGATCTGAAATAGCTCAACTGGAATTCTATCACCTCCACTAGCTCTGTTCCTAGTAATGCTTCCTAAGGCCCACTAGACTTTACACTCCAGGATGTCTGGTTCCAGGTGAGTGACCAAATAGTAGAAAAGTATATAATTTTTCCCATGTGGTGCTAGTGGTAAATAATCTATTGCAAATGCAGGAGACACAAGAGACTTGGGGTTGATCCCTGGGTGGGGAAATCCCCTGGAAGAGGAAATGGCTACCCAGCCCAGTATTCTCATCTGGAAAATTCCATGGACAAAGGAACCTGGCAGGCTACAGTCCATGGGACTACAAAGAATTGGAAATGACTGGGCAACTGAGCACATACACACACCTGGAAAGCTGGAAATGTTGATTATCTCTTTGACAATGTATTAGATCATGACTCTCTTCAGCCACAAATGTTAATTTTAGGAAGTCTAAAGATAAAAAATGGAAAAAGCAGAACTATGAAATTTGCTGAAGAATTCACATGATAATAGTTAATAACATCAGATAGTGAACTGTATCTTTATAAATGTAAACCAAAATAAAAATATAAAAGAATATATAAGAATCTAACATCTAAAAATAAGGAGAGATAAAAATAGTTATTTCAAAGAAAACTTGGAAAAAAAGTTTCTTTTTGACAAACCTAACAAATCCCACCTTAATGAAATATTCAATCTTATTTACTAATATTGGGGCCATTTATCCTGATATAATGCAATAAGTTCACTTCTCTTAAAATACATATAATTGTAAGAAAACTTCAAACAAATCTAAATTGAAAAATATTTTATAAAATCTTGACTATTATTCTTCAAAAGAGTCAGGTGATGAAAAACAAAGAAACTCTTGGAAATCATCACCTACTAGAGACAAAGATATGGTGACTTAATACAACAAAGTATCACAACAAGAAAAAGGAATCAACGCAAAATATACTGAAATTTGAACAAAATCTATAGTTTTAGTTGAGTGGTCAATATCACATTCTTAGTTTTGATAAATGTAGAGTGGTTAGTTAAGATATTATCTTTGGGGAAAGCTGAGAGAAGGTATATAGCAACTCTCAAGTATTTTACAAATTTTGAGAAAATGTAAAATTATTTCAAAATAAAAATTAATTTAAAACTTAAGATTTCTCCCTTCTAAGTGGACACAGTGGGGGTGGAGAGAGAGGAACAAATGCAGAAAGAAGCTTAGAAATATATACACTCAGTCAGTCACTCAGTCATGCCTGACTTTTTGGAACCTCATGGATGGCAGCACACCAGGCTTCCCTATCCAACACCAACTCCCAGAGCTTACTCAAACTCATGTCCATTGAGTCAGTGATGCTATCCAATCAACTCATCCTGTGTTGTCCCCTTCTCTTCCAGTCTTCAATATTTCCCAGCATCAGCATCTTTTCAAATGAGTCAGTTCTTCCCATCAAGTGGTCAAAGTATTGGAGTTTCATCTTCAGCATCAGTTTTTCCAATGAACATTCAGGACTGATTTCCTTTAGGATGGACTGGTTGGATCTCCCTGCAGTCCAAGAGACTCTCAAGGATATTCTCCAACACAACAGTTCAAAATCATTGATTCTTCAGTGCTCAATTTCTTTGTAGTCCAACTCTCACATCCATACATGACTACTGGAAAAACCGTAGCTTTGACTAGCCAGACCTTTGTTGAAAAAGTAATATCTCTGTTTTTTTTAAATATGCTGTCTAGTTTGATCAAAACTTTTCTTCAAAGGAGCAAGCGTCTTTTAATTTCATGGCTCCAGTTACCATCTGCCGTGATTTTGAAGCCCCCCAAAATAAAGTCTCTCACTGCTTCCATTGTTTCTCTATCTATTTACCATAAAGTGATGGGACCAGATGCTATGATCTTAGTTTTCTGAATGTTGAGTTAAGCCAACTTTTCATACCCCTCTTTCACTTTCATGAAGAGGGTCTTTAGTTCTTCGCTTTCTGCTATAAGTGTGATGTCATCTGCATATGTAAGCTTGTTGACATTTCTCTCAGCAATCTTGACTTCAGCTTGTGTTTCATCCAGTCCAGCATTTCTCATGATGTACTCTGCATATAAGTTAAATAAGCTGGGTGACAATATACAGCCTTGATGTACTCCTTTCCCAATTTGGAGCCAGTCTGTTGTTCCATGTCTAGTTCTAACTGTTGCTTCTTGACCTGCATACAGATTTCTCAGGAGGCAGGGCAGGTCAGGTGGTATGGTATTCCCATCCCTTTAAGAATTTTTCATAGTTTGTTGTGATGCACACAGTCAAAGGCTTTGGCATAGTCAATAAAGCAGAAGTAGGTGTTTTTCTGCAACTCTCTCCCTTTTTCAATGATCCTACGGATGTTGGCAATTTGATCTCTGCTTCCTCTGCCTTTTCTAAATCCAACTTGAACATCTGGAAGTTCACAATTCACGTACTGTTGATGCCTCATTTGGAGAATTCTGAGCTTTAATTGCCTAGCATGTGAGATGAGTGCAATTGTGTGGTAGATAGAGCATTCTTTGGCATTGAATCTTTGGGACTGGCATGAAAACTGACCTTTTCCAGTCCTGTGGCCACTGCTGAGTTTTCCAAATTTGCTGGCATATTGAGTGCAGCACTTTTACAGCATCATTTTTCAGGATTTGAAATAGCTCAACTGAAATTCCATCACCTCCCCTAGCTTTGTTTGTAGTGATGCTTCCCAAGGCCCACTTGACTTTGCATTCCAGGATGTCTGGCTCTAGATGAGTGATCACACCATTGTGATTATCTGGATCATGAAGATCCTTTTTGTACAGTTCTTCTGTGTATTCTTCCCACCTTTTGTTAATATCTTCTGCTTCTCTTAGGTCCATACCATTTCTGTCCTTTATTGTGCTCATCTTTTCATGAAATGTTCCCTTGGTATCTCTAATTTTCTTGAACAGATCTCTAGTCTTTCCTATTTTATTGTTTTCCTCTATTTCTTTGCATTCATCCCTAAAAACAACAGAATGATCTCTGTTCATTTTCATGGCAAACGATTCAATATCACAGAAATCTAAATCTATGCTCTGACAAGTAATGCTGAAGAAGCTAAAGTTGAATGGTTCTATGAAGGCCTATAAGACATTCTAGAACTAATACCCAAAAAAGATGTCCTTTTCATTATAGGGGACTGGAATGCTAACGTAGGAATTCAAGAAATACCTGGAGTAACAGGCAGATTTGTCCTTGGAGTACAGAAGAAAGCAGGGCTAAGGCTAATATAGTTTTGACAAGAGAATGCACTGATCATAGGAAACACTTTCTTCCAACAGAGCAAGAGAAGACTCTACATATGGACATCACCAGATGGTCAACACTGAAATCAGATTGATTACATTCTTTGCAGCCAAAGATGACGAAGCTCTATACAATCAGCAAAAACAAGACCAGAAGCTGACTNTACATATGGACATCACCAGATGGTCAACACTGAAATCAGATTGATTACATTCTTTGCAGCCAAAGATGACGAAGCTCTATACAATCAGCAAAAACAAGACCAGAAGCTGACTGTGGCTCAGATCATGAATTTCTTATTGCCAAATTTGGAGTTAAATTGAAGAAAGTAGGGAAAATCACTAGGCCATTAAGGGATGACCTAAATCAAATCTCTTATAATAATACAGTAGAAGTGAGAAATAGATTCAAGGGGCTAGATCTGATAGAGTCCCTGAAGATCTGTGGACAGAGGTTTGTGACATTATATAGGAGGCAGTGATCAAGACCATCCCCAAGAAAAATAAATTCAGAGAGGAAAATATATACACTACCATATGTAAAATAGATAGCTGGTGGGAAGTTGCTTTATAGCACAGGGAGCCAAACCTGGTACTCTGTGATGACCTAGAGCATTTGGAGGAGACAGGAGCATTTGGGGGAGGTGAGGGAGGCTCAAGAGGGAGGTGATGTATGTATTATTATGGCTGATTTGTGGTGCTGTATGACAGAAACTAATACAACAGTATAAAACAATTTTCCCCAATTAAAAATAACTTAAAAAAACCCCAAGATTTCTGATTTGACTATATTCAGACAGTATCAAGAAAACATCACATTATCTTCTATTACATTACTTCCTAATTTATTTTTAAAGTCAATTTTAAGAAAAAAATATTTATAATGCCTATAATTAACCACAGATTAATACTAACAACAAAAAAAATGTACTATAAAAAAAAGTACATCCTATAAGTAAAAGATGAATGCCCGAATTAGAAAATGCTACAGGACGCAAAGAAAAAATCAATATACCTATCCACTCATTTTGACTATGTAAATTTGCATTATTACATTGGAAAGAAATGTAACAATATTNTTTTTAATATTTATTTTTAAAATATAAATTTATTTATTTTAATTGGAGGTTAATTACGTTATAATATTGTATTGGTTTTGCCATACATCATCATGTATCCACCATAGGTATACACATGTTCCCCATCCTGAACCCCTCTCATTTTTATATAATGCCTGTAAGAGATGGTTGAACTCCAAGTCATGTTACATTGCCTCAGTAGTCCTCTAGTGTCTTTAAATTCCCTTATGTTCTACTCTCTGATATGTCAGATTTAGCATGTAAAAAATATATTGCAATTTGAAGCCTACTCAAACCTTTCTGTCTAGGTTAATTCTTTGGATCTTTGAGTTACAGAAGGTGTTTACCACTCCTTTCCTGTCTACTGTATTTCTAATTTATTCTGGCAAATTCAGAATTAATTTTTCAATAACATGTCAATGTACATTATGCTGCTGAAAAAACTTCATTTCCACTTTAGAAGCAGAGTGAATGTAGGCATTAATTTTGCACCCAGGTAGCCTGAGTGTTGTGTTCTACAGCTGTTCTTACTTGCTACCTACTGGGAAAGTTTGGTGATCTCTTTATGCTGCAAATTCCTTCCAGAAATAAAGGAGAAAATGATACCTACCTTATTGTGGTGGAAATGTGTAAATTATTCACATTCAGCACTTACTAAGAGATGGGCACTTAAAACTGTCTAAGCATTGTTTGGGAGATGTATCTATATATAATATACATGTATTGGATTGATCTGCTTAAAATCTTTGTCATTTTGTAAATTATTCCTTCTGAAGGCCCTTAGCTTGTGGTTACCATGGGCCATGGTGATTATATCTCATAAATGTCCATATACTTTTTCAGGTTTTCTTTCTTCTTCTTCTTTTTTTTTTTTTGATTGTTGTTTTTGTACGGAGTGTCAGGCTGACATGTAAAATTAGGTTTCCTTAGATCTTTCCTTGGAAACTAACTTTCTAATTTCCCCTGTATATGCAGGTGTTTTTGAATATTCTAGTCTTTAATGGCTGACTCCTATGAGAACAAAAAGCAAAGAAATGAAGGGGAAATAAAAGGATACTGATTCTTTAAAGCCCCAGGAAGTTAATTCATTCAGAATGGGAGAGGCTAGCAACAACAATGGCTGCCTCCCTGTCCGTCTGCCCCTCTGTGATTAAAAGCAGCAATCAGGAATCACAGAACAGATCATCAGTGTTTGGAAAACCTATCTCAAATCCTATATTATTGTGCAGTGTGCTCCAGGAACTAATACACAACTGCCTGCCAGATGGCTGGGGGTGGTGAATAGGTAGCTTATTGTGTTAAGAGCTAAAATGGACCAAAATTAACCACAATTCACTGTCCAAGTCTTTGTAAGTTGCAAGCCTTCCACAGATTCTAGAGTTCTAAAATAATTATATCAGATAGATTGTGCCAGCAGGATTGTTATCTAGATGAGGAGACAAATTCCTGCTGCTTCCTACTCTTTCATCTTCCTTGAATCTTCTCTTGAGTTTCTTTTAACAAATGTATTTTGAAGTGATTACAGTACAAAGTTAGGACTAAATTTCAGGCAGAAAGTTGGTTGTTGGACATAGACATTATTTCTCTTATGTACCCTGTTTTTAAGATTGCACAATCTTGAGGTAAAGGATTTATTTAGAAAATTTGGGGAAGAAAAAATACACTGCTAAAAACAATAAAATCAGCTTCTACACTTCTTAAATATGGTTTCTCGCTAAAGCAGTGGGCACAACATTCATACTGATGTGGCTTTAGACCAAAGACACAGAAATGAAAATGAACAGCATATAATCAAAGATACGATCCGTGTATTACCTGAAACACGAGAAAACAATCAGTGTTCAGGACTCATCAGTGCCTAGAGGTCTTTGTTTTGTCTCCACACTCAAGTTACCAGCCTGCAGTTAAGTCCCTGTGTTAGCTTCCCTTAGTCTTCTAAAAGAGCTGCCAGCCACTGGTTTCTCTTTGATAAATAGAAAGCAGCTGGTGTCTCAAGGATGGCTATTAATCTCCTCACAAGATGAAAGTACTCTAAGTGGAGAAAACTGAGCAATGTGTTGTAATTAGTGATTCATGCACTCCCTACCTAGGAATAAAAGATCTTTGAAGCAGTTTTTTTCCCTGAAGATGGATGTTTTAATTGCTACATAAGAAATCAAGATACACCAAATAAACTTAATCAAAGCTTCTTATTTGGGGTAACTATTATCTTAACATATATATTTGATCAAATTACTTTTATTTAATTATAGAAAAGAAAAAGCAACCTGGTCTATTCTAGGAGGTACCAACTAACTAGAGTTTTTTCTTCTTGGTAATTGTTTAGCTTAATTTATATCATCTACTTTGCTATATTCTGGAGGTAAAAAACTGCAATACAGTGCTTTAGGTTTCACAAAATGAGCTTCTTTGAAAGAATTGTACATCTACCTCAAATTCTAAATAGCAACAATTGGAATATCCATATTCAGTAATATATTGTATATGAGAATTCTTTTTATTTTTATACATATTATATATGATTCATATTATTTTAATATCCATAAATAGAAAAATAAAAATCCAAAAGTTCTGTGAAATTATAGTTAAAAGGATATATACTTTATTAATCTAAATAATCTCATCTAAAGGAAATTGAGTAAGTTAATTATGTAACCATATGATAACTCATGTGATATATTAGGGGCTCAATAAATGTATTTTTCATCATTTTATCCTTAAAATACTAATATGAGTAAAATCACATTTACTGCACAGCTTCTGCATATAAACTTAATACTTTTCAATAATTCAGCAGCTCTCTCACCAAATTTATAGTTAGAAACTCAAGGCCTTATATAACAGAACTTGTAAAGACCAAGAATATAAATGTGTAAATCAAGAAAATGTTTTCTCTGAAAATTCCAAAGTATTTTGATGATCTGTGAAAATGGGAATCACACAAAACAGTTTGTTTCCTTGTGAGTTTATCATTACTTTCTTTAGATTAATCAACCTACATTATAACACACCTTGTGTAAAACACAAAAGTATTGTTATTCGTGGAGTTTCCAATTCAATGGAGGTAAATGGAGGCTAAAAAAGCCTCTTGATGAAAGTGACAGAGTAGAGTGAAAAAAGTTGGCTTAAAACTCAACATTCAGAAAACTAAGAAAATGACATCTGGTCCCATCACTTCATGGCAAATAGATGAGGAAACAATGGAAAAGGTGACAGACTATATTGTTGGGCTCCAAAATTACTGCAGATGATGGCTGCAGCCATGAAATTAAAAGATGTTTGCTCCTTGGAAGAAAACCTATGACCAACTGAGACAACATATTAAAAAGCAGACACATTGCTTTGCCAAGAAAGGTCCATCTAGTCAAAGCTATAGCTTTTCCTGTAGTCTTGTGTAGATGTCAGAGTTGGACTATAAAGAAAGCTGAGTGCTGAAGAATTGATGATTTTGAACTGTGGTGTTGGAGAAGACTCTTGAGAGTCCCTTGGACAGCAAGGAGATCCAAACAGTCCATCCTAAAGAAAATCAGTCCTGAATATTCACTGGAAGGATTGATACTGGAGCTGAAACTCCAATCCTTTGGCCACCTGATGGGAAGAACTGACTCATTTGAAAAGATCCCAATGGTAGGACATATTGAAGCCTGGAGGAGAAGGGGACAACAGAGGATGAGATGGTTGAATGGCATCACTGACTTGATGGACATGAGTTTGAGCAAGATCCAGGAGTTGGTGATGGACAGGGAGGCCTGGCATGCTGCAGTCCATGAGGTTGCAAAGAGTCAGACATGACTGAGAGATTGAATTGAACTGAACTGAACTGAATGGGTATGCAAGGCTTCCCAGGTAGAGCTAGTGGTAAGGAACCCACCTGCCAATGCAGGCAGGAGACATAAGAGATGCCGGTTCAATCCCTGGGTTGGGAAGATCCCCTGGAGAAAGGAATGGCAACCTATTCCAGTGTTCTTCTCTGGAGGATCCCATGGATAGAAGGGCCTGGTGGACTACAGTCCACAGAGTCACCAAGAGTTGGACATGAGTGAAGCAACTTAGCACATATGCAATGGGAATGCAAGTAAAGGGGAGGTTAATTGGTTCAGCTGATCAATAAATAAATAATTGTTAATTTCATGGATTTTAATGCATAGATATCATTCTAGTGCATTAACTTCCAACAAGTTTTAAAGAAAAAGTAGGGCCACAAAAGCTTTAAATAATCATTAGGTAGTACAATGGAAATCTAAAGAATCAAAGAGTTTTTGCCCTTCTTAAATAATAATAATAATAAAGTGCTCTAGGTTTTCCTGAAAGATTAGATGGTTAAGCATCCTCCTGCAATGCAGGAGACCTTGGTTTGATTCCTGGGTTGGGAAGATCTGCTGGAGAAAGGATAATTTCCCACTTCAGTGTTGTTGGGCTTCCCTTGTGCTTCAGCTGGTAAAAAATCCACCTGCAATGTGGGAGACCTGGGTTCAATTCCTGGGTTGGAATATCCCTTGGAGAAGGGAAAGACTGACTATTCACTCAAGTTCTGGACTGGAAAATGCCATGGATTGTATAGTTGATATGGTTGCAAAGATTCAGACATGGCTGAGTGACTTTCACTTTGGCATCAAACCTAAAAATAAATGCTTTTAGGGGGAAAAAAAGATAAAGATAATCTCATCATTTCAGCATACTATTCCCCTTGGAGTTAGAACTGTTTCCAAACCAAGAATAAATGCAAAATTTTCAATAATTTATAGAGAAATATTCAATTGTTGTACTTAAGTGTGTGGTCTTTTTAGCCCTAAACAATTTTCTATTAAACATTTTGAGAGTTTTTACAAGATATCTGATAAAAAAAAAAAAGTCCCAAAGTATATTAAGGTCTACCACTTAAAGTTACCTAATAGCCAAAGGATAATGTTAGTTAAAATATTTTACATGTAAGAATATCTTTTTTCCAATAGACCATTCTCTGGAGTTAGCCAGTGGGAGGCTCTTGTGAGTGTGTGAAGGCTTCTTCATATTTCCTTCTGTAACTATCGATTTAATGTAAATGTAATGGTCTAATATAGACTTCTCCATAACTTGCTTTTGAAAAAATCAACAATAAATTGTGGAAATGTGCCAGGAAAAAATAAAGAATTTTTTTTTCTCCTGTGTAATGCAGAATTCTATATTTTGTCTTATAAAATTATATATTTTACAGACTGCATGTATGTGTGTATATATATGGTATTTTATCAGCTTGTAGACTATGTAAATCCCTTTTCTCCCTTCCAATTTTTGACTGGTTAATTAAATGTTATAATATTCATGAACTTAATACTGATATATAAGGAGGAAATAATGCCTCTTTACTGACATGTATGATTTCTCTACAGAGTCACTTCCATTTACTCTAGTTACAAAAATTGGCAGGAATTTTGGTTTAAAACTCTGAGGTTCTTAGTATCAATATATTGATCAAATCTTTTTTAGATTCAATAAATTTATGTCTCATATAAATGCCCTAATATTTCATACATCTAAATGATAGGATGACTATAAAAGTAGAATTTTACTTGAAAGGAATCCTAAACTTAATGGTTTTGATCATTTTACATTTTTTAAACTAAAAAAAAAATACTGAAAAGTCTGTGTACACACATGGAAAGCTGTACATTTTTTATAGTAAACAATCTTTAACTATAAGAAGCATGGGATACTCATCCAAATTTCTTTTCCAATGCCAGTCTCCAAAATTTCCATGAAGTGTTTGCTTATGTGGGACAAACAGGAGAGACAGCCTCATTTCATTCACTAGGATATCCTGATCAGCTCTTAAATGGCAAAGGTTGACATACTAAATAATTTCTTTCTATAGGAAGTGGACATTGATTTCACATGAAGCTACAGAACTCTAATTACCACCTTGTCAGCAAGCTGTGTTGTCATACACCTTTCACAGTTGTGGAAAATGCACTGTAGATTTTCTAATCAGGGCTACTCTTAATCATTCTTATGCAGTCTCACAATATATATAAAGCTTCTTTAGTGGTTCAGTGGTAAAGAATCTGCCTGCCAATGCAGGAGATGCAGCTTCGATCCCCAGGTTGGGAAGATCCCTTGGAGGAGGAAATGACAATCCTCTCCAGGATTCTTGCTTGGAGAATGCCATGGACAGAAGAGACTGATGGATTACAGTCCATAGGGTCGCAAAGAATCAGACACGATGAACGGGCAAGTGAATTTTTTAATCCACCATGGAAACCAAGATCTAGAATATTCCAGATAACTTATATTTGTTTATTGGAACCATTCCTGTGCCATCCTACTTCTTCCCGTAGAATGATTTACTGCTGTGACTTTGTTTTTCTTCTTCCAAATTTTATAAATTAGGTAGTGTTCTGGGACTATCTCCAGCTTTATTTGTTAAATGTTCCTTTATTTTACCAGTGAATAATGCCATCTCTATCACACGTCAACATTCTATATGTGCAGGAGTCCATTAGAGGCACTCTATTCTGTCCATTGGTCAGTTAGTTTATCCCTCTACAAATGCACACTGTTTTAATAAATTAAAAATTGATTTTTTGCTTAGACTCATTTTAGAAAATTCTCCAATTCCTTCATTTAACTCTATTCAAGAAAAAAAAGGTAAAATTGCAGATAATGTTGCCCCTCAATATATTATTTTTTAAAACACACTCAGATACTATATAAATGGCCATCATTTGATGAAAAATCAGAGGAAATGTATTTCCTTTATATAATAATGCTGACATCTCAGTACAAAAATTTATTTATTTATTTTGTAAAAAGTATCTAGAGAAATTTCTTCAAATTCAATGTAGAGTTCCTCAGGATTTCTTCTCTTAGCTATATTGGTATAGCTTTTATCTGTACAATGGTTTTGTTGTAAAGTAAGAAAAACTGGAAAAATACAAAACAAACAAAAAAGAAAAAGGAGCACGTGTGTGAAGGCAGCAAGGGCCCCTGTGGCATCCAAGAGAAGAAGTTCGAAAACGCTTGAAAGAGGGGAAATGTGTTTAGGTGGATCCAACAATCCACCTCATTTTGTTTTTTTTTTTTAGAGCCCTTTCCATGACTTAATCAGCAGAGTAAGAGGCTAATAAAAAGCCTGATAGAGGACAACCAGTTCTGCAGTTCCAGAGAAACTGCAGAGATTTCAGTCATTTCATAGAAACATGCATAAAAATGACATTTGGACTTGACAACCTCAGTAGACAAAGCCTGTGTAGCTAAGATCCTGGGGAGAAAAGATGTGCATAGAAGGGTGAACATGACACATTGATCAGCTTTCTCCTTATTGGAGCTCTTGANTCCCTGTGGCATCCAAGAGAAGAAGTTCGAAAACGCTTGAAAGAGGGGAAATGTGTTTAGGTGAATCCAACAATCCACCTCATTTTGTTTTTTTTTTTAGAGCCCTTTCCATGACTTAATCAGCAGAGTAAGAGGCTAAAAAGCCTGATAGAGGACAACCAGTTCTGCAGTTCCAGAGAAACTGCAGAGATTTCAGTCATTTCATAGAAACATGCATAAAAATGACATTTGGACTTGACAACCTCAGTAGACAAAGCCTGTGTAGCTAAGATCCTGGGGAGAAAAGATGTGCATAGAAGGGTGAACATGACACATTGATCAGCTTTCTCCTTATTGGAGCTCTTGACAGTCTTACAATGCTGAATATTTGGAGTTCAAGATCTGGCATGTTGGAAGGGATGCACTTGAAATAGATTAAGCAATAAATGTATGAAAAGCAGCCTTCAGTCAGCTCAGTTGCTTATGAAATAAGGTGATCTTTCTCTGCTCTAGAAATTTGAGTCAGGATTGGTGAATGTTCTCTGGAGGAAGACAACATCATCTAAAGCCTCTATCATGTTTCACAACACAATGCCTGACATACAGTGAAATATTATTAGGCCCTCTAAAAGGGAGGAATAAGGAAAAAAAAATTTATATAGAAACCATTCTGAGGTGGTCCAAATACTGAAGTTTTGGTTATGAACTTTAGTATAAGTGTGATTAGTATGTCAAGGAAAATGAATGGACAATTTAGTTTGATTGCTAGAATATATATTTAAAATATCAAATGAGAGTTTTAGAACAGAATAGATAAATACTCTGAAATCTAAAAATCATGGATTTATTTTAAGAATATACTGGAAAACTGAAGAGCTGACTGTTGAACTGGAATGGAATATGTTAATAAACAATATGCAGACTGAAATACAGAAAAGAAGAGGAAGAAAAGGAAGAGGAGAATAAAAGAAGAAGAAGGGAAGAAGGAGGGCAGGAGGGAGAAGAAGGGGAAAAAGAAGGTGGAAGGAGAAAGAGAAGAAGAAAGAAAATTCAAGATACATGGGATGTTGCAATAATATATAACTTTAAAAAAAGAATCATCAGAAGCAGAGAAGAAAAAGATGCGAAATATTGATATTCAAAAAGGAAATATCTAAGAATTTTCTAAAGTGGATGAAAGATATTAAGTCACATCTTCAAGAAGCATAAGAAATTCCATTTAGGATAAATACAAAAAAAATCAAACATTTGCACACTGTAGCAAAATTGCTACATGTCAAAAACAAAAAGAATGCCTTAAAGGTGACAATTAGAAAAAAAAGATGCATTATTTTTAAATGACCAACAGCATAACAGTCAGCCTACTAATAACCAAAACTAAAAATATTATATCTCTGAAAAGCTGGTCTATAATAACTACTTACCCAGAATTCTATTCCAAGTGAAATTCATAGATGAATACAAATAGAAATATTTCTAGTGAACAAATGTCCTTTCTGGGCTAAAAGGATCTTAACAACCCAATTTACTAAATTAACTTCAGTAGCATACACAGAGTATACCACATACTTGCAGAATATACGTTTATTTTAACTGCATAAGAAACATTTAATAACATTATACAATAAATCTGAGGTATGTGGTAATAGTCTTAGTTATCTATTGCTGCACAATAGACCACATCAAAACTTGATGGCTTTAAACAACTAATATTTTATTTATCCTCTACAATCTCTGGGTTATCTAGAATCACCTAGTGATTCTGAAAAGAAAACTTCCAGTTTTCTCTGGAAGTTTCTTAGGCAGGTATAGTCACTGTTGGCTAAGGCTGAAGTTCTATTTGGGCTCCAAGTGCATGGCAGTAGGTGTGGACAATTGGCTGGGAATTCATCTGTTTTGTAGAACGAAATATTTTAGTTCCCTTCCATGTGATCTCACCTCACAGCTTAAGGTTATTGTAGTACTGGAGCTCAATTTCCAAAACAAGAATTCTGAGTCTATGTGGTGCTAGATCTTATGACAATTTTTTCAAGCTCTTATATCAATAACAATGCAATTTTCATTTATGAGTTCAGTAATTCACAATAAATCCATTTTTTTACTTTATAAAGTTCTGAAATCAAAAACTATAGTGACACTGATAAACATTGCAATCAATGACATAATGCAAAGAAAACAAAACTGGGTAATCTACAAGGTATTTAGGTTCAGTTGTGACACAAGAACTAAATCTGTTTGTGAGAAAAAAGCATTTGTGTTAGAATAGGTTTCCTTGGTTTATTTATTCCTTGGAATAAATCTATATAATTAATATACATTGCCTTAATGCATTGAAATTCTCTACTGCTATAGTTACAGCCAGATTTTAGGAATACTTGGAGAATTAAATTAGTTTGAGTAACTTAAAGCCTGATGCACCTTAAAACATTATGAAATTTACTTTGTGGATGTTGAAGGGTATGTGGCAGGCTGTGATGAATTGGACTTTTAAAAAGGCAGTATAGGAAGAGGGATATTTGTTGTCTATAGTCTTTTTGTCTCCCCAGGCATCTTCCTATTCTTTCTTCTTGTATTTTTACCTTTTAACTTATTTTCCCTTATTGTACAAAATCGCTTTCCTACGACAAATTCATGTTTAACTTGTTACAGAATCTTCTTCACATTCTCTAAAATGTTCTTCGAAGTTATCAAAAATGTTGGTGTATAGTCATTCTCAGTGGTCTCTTATGATTCTTTCTATTTAAAATATGGTATAAGTTGTAATATCTCTTCTACTACTGATTCAGAATTTTATCTCTGAAACCATAAATGAAAGAAGAGATTTTTTTTTAATTTTTCTAATATGGATATTGAAAAAATGAACTTGACATTCCATCTGTTTCAGATATTTAGATAAAGAAGAGAGTTAAGGGGTAGCTTTGATGAGAAAGGGGAAAAGGTTTTCTCTTAATAAATATACCTAATGTAGTGCTCAAAGCTATAAAATTTCAGATTGTTCTCTTATGAGTTCCTTTTCTATCTCCATTAGTAATTATCTGCCTCAGTTTATTTTCCCTAGAATAAAATTGAAGAAAATAGGGGCTAATTATAGTACTATGGTAATAGCACAATTGTTATAAAGTTTGTGTTTTTTAGCTCAAGGTAAAGATAAAACTGGTGTTTATCTGACTTTGGCTATCTTAACTTACAATGCAAAGTTCTAATGGTTCTCTTCAATTACTTTCTATCATAGTTAAAAAATCATTGTGGACTATCACCAGAAACATTTAACTTCTAGAGGTGACCTGTGCTTTATTTTCTGCATTTTATTTTATTCTACACGAAATATAAGGCTAAAGTAACATTTTCCTTTCCTTGAAATCAGATTTTCATTACAAAGTTGACCTTTAAATGTCCCATTTTGTTAGGCAAACAACATTATTTGAAATTAGTCACAGGTTTCTTATTTTGTGCAAGCAAAGCTTGATTACAAGCCTTTTTATAAAGCTTCTAGCCGGTTTAATAATTCATACTTCTCTCTTATCGGCTTTAGAATTCTAAAGGAGGCATTTGCCTATAAATCTTTCCCACTGCTGCATTTTATTTTAATTCACAGCAACAGAACACTAACATAATTGGTGCAATCTGTTATTTACAGATATGTGGTGAGATGCAGGTGGCAAACTCTTTTTTAACGTTGTATGGAAAAGTAAGACCTTCCTCACAACTTGAGTTATGTGAATAAAAATTGTAGCTGGGTTAGGATAGGAGCCATTGTCACTATGGGTGTTCTTGATTTTTTGCAGTAAACATTTTCCATATGGAATCCTTTTTTATTCTATTCTATACCAGAATACGGATTTTCTGTTATGAACATTTATTTTCTGAAGTGGGAGTCCTCAACTAGTCTGAGATCTAATGCCTAATGATCTGAGGTGGAGTTGATATAATAATAACAGAAATAAAGTGCACAATAAATGTAATGTGCTTGAATCATCCTGATATCACTCCTCATCTTAGTCTGTGGAAACATGTCCTGGTGTCGAAAGAGTTGGGGACCACTGCTCTAAAAAGTGACCCCATGAAGGAATATTGTTGGATTTTATACATACAATCTTAAACAAATTCCAGAATAAACTGGCTTATGATTTGTTCTAAATTTTTATAATTTTTAAAAATAAATTCTTTCTGAAATCTAAAATATATTATACATCATAGTTTGTGCCATAACTACAAAGTTAAATTTTAAAATGACAAAAGCTCAGACTTCATTTGCCAGAAAGTATTTTGATATGTTTGAAAAGGATGAGAACTTTTAATGAACATTCTAATACATTTGTTTCAAAATATAACTGTCTAATAAGTAGGATGAGTTAAAGCCTAGATAATACAAGCACATATAGAATTATCTGCTGTCTTTGGGGCCAGATATAATTTGGAATTCAGAATTTCTTAAATTTTCTAAGGTAATATAATCATACAGTACATTTTATATACAAATCTAGCAACCTATATTTGGGGGATAAATAATTATACAAACAGACATTTTAGTTCTATCACATTTTGTATCAGTTTTCCATTTTTTGAGGTTTGGAATTTGGAAATTGTAGATAAGTGAGTCATTGGTATGTATAAAGTTGCAGATACTCCATCAGAGCCATTTTTGGTCATTTTGTTGTTGCTATTCTCTATTGACCTATTAGCAAGTGTCCAGAAAATGAATGAAAGATATGAATACTCAAAAGATCATTATTGAAGAAATTAGTTAAATGAACATTTGGGAAAATTAAAATTTTCATTTAACTCTAGTTTGTTCTGTTAAAAGCATTATCCAGAGATCTGGAGGTGGTCTAAGTTTAAATAATAATATATAATATCATAATATAATATAATATAAATACTAATATAATATGTTATATAATATAATATAAGCAAACAATAATTAAAGTTATCACTAACTTAAAGTTATCACTTACTTATTACTTACTTGCTGTTATATTTGTATTTACATTTGTTTGGTGGAATTCTCAAAAGAAGTTTGGAATTACTTTTATTACTATTATATTTGTCATTTTGGATATATGAAACTTGAGGCTAAGCAATGATAAGACACTTGCCAAAGTTGTCATAAATAATAATATCAGAACTGAAGATTAAACCCAGAAAATTTACCTTGGACCCCACAGATTAATGGTCTAGATATTGTGAACATGTCAGCAAGCAGATAATAATAAAATGTCATATATGATAAGGATAAGAAAACTACTGAAATAAATATTCTCATATAATAGAGAGATTTTAAAGCCTGGAATATTGAAAGAGGCCTTCACTGAAGTGGCTGGGAAATACAATTCATATGGATATATGTAGCATTTAGAGAATATGAAATTTTAAAAGAAATCGTCAGATAGAGTCAAAGTTCAAAATGACCTNGAGTTAAAGCCTAGATAATACAAGCACATATAGAATTATCTGCTGTCTTTGGGGCCAGATATAATTTGGAATTCAGAATTTCTTAAATTTTCTAAGGTAATATAATCATACAGTACATTTTATATACAAATCTAGCAACCTATATTTGGGGGATAAATAATTATACAAACAGACATTTTAGTTCTATCACATTTTGTATCAGTTTTCCATTTTTTGAGGTTTGGAATTTGGAAATTGTAGAAAAGTGAGTCATTGGTATGTATAAAGTTGCAGATACTCCATCAGAGCCATTTTTGGTCATTTTGTTGTTGCTATTCTCTATTGACCTATTAGCAAGTGTCCAGAAAATGAATGAAAGATATGAATACTCAAAAGATCATTATTGAAGAAATTAGTTAAATGAACATTTGGGAAAATTAAAATTTTCATTTAACTCTAGTTTGTTCTGTTAAAAGCATTATCCAGAGATCTGGAGGTGGTCTAAGTTTAAATAATAATATATAATATCATAATATAATATAATATAAATACTAATATAATATGTTATATAATATAATATAAGCAAACAATAATTAAAGTTATCACTAACTTAAAGTTATCACTTACTTATTACTTACTTGCTGTTATATTTGTATTTACATTTGTTTGGTGGAATTCTCAAAAGAAGTTTGGAATTACTTTTATTACTATTATATTTGTCATTTTGGATATATGAAACTTGAGGCTAAGCAATGATAAGACACTTGCCAAAGTTGTCATAAATAATAATATCAGAACTGAAGATTAAACCCAGAAAATTTACCTTGGACCCCACAGATTAATGGTCTAGATATTGTGAACATGTCAGCAAGCAGATAATAATAAAATGTCATATATGATAAGGATAAGAAAACTACTGAAATAAATATTCTCATATAATAGAGAGATTTTTAAAGCCTGGAATATTGAAAGAGGCCTTCACTGAAGTGGCTGGGAAATACAATTCATATGGATATATGTAGCATTTAGAGAATATGAAATTTTAAAAGAAATCGTCAGATAGAGTCAAAGTTCAAAATGACCTACTTCTAAGGATGCTAATGTACGTACAACAGCAAGAAAGCTCTGTATTCATTGGTGTGATAGAAAATTCCATTTCCAGCAGATTCCAGTTTTAGAAAAAAACACAATCACCAAAAAAAAAAAAAAAAAATCTTTCTTGACTCCATAGCCCCTTAATCGCTGCACTTATATATTTCCCATTGATAAAAATCTCAATGGGATGTTTAATATTATCTGTATTTATTTCATCAACTCATACTTGGATCTGCTCCATGAATCTTGTCATTATCATTCACTATTTTCAATATGATCAATAATAACAATTTCCCATATTCAATGATCAATTCTCAGTCCTTATTGCATATCTCAGTATTAAGTGTAGCACTTTTATAGAATCATTTTTTAAATACAAAATTGTATTCCAAAAATTTGATGATATTCTTAAAATTGTTTTTTCATTTAGCTTATCTTTGATGTGTTTGTTTCCTCCTTCCCTTCCTACTCCTTTTCCATTCTTTTTCTTGGAGTCCTTCATAACCCTAAATGCTGGTGTGACCCTACTCAGATCTCTAATCACTTTCCTTTCTTATTTATATTTTCCTTCTTTAACGATTTCATTCAGTCTTATTACACAAGTTCATTCCCAAATCTATACCTTGTAGTGCTATAGAACTATGGGCGGAGCTTCATGACATTGTGCAGGAGGGAGTGATCATGACCATCCCCAACAAAAAGCAAAAAGGCAAAACATTTGTCTGAGGAGACCTTACAAATATCTTAGAAAAGAAGAGAAGTAAAAGACAACGAGGAAAGGAAAGATACTCCCATCTGAATGCAGAGTTCCAAACAATAGCATGGAGAGATAGGAAAGCCTTCTTCAGTGATCAATGCAAAGAAATAGAGGAAAACAATAGAATGGGAAAGACTAGAAAGATCATCACAAAAATTAGAAACATCAGCAAAATATTTTATGCAAAGATGGGCATAATAAAGGACAGAAATGGTATGGACCTAGCAGAAGCAGAAGATATTAAGAAGAGGTGGCAAGATTACACAGAAGAATTGTACAGAAATGATCTTCATGACCCAGATAACCACGATAGTGTGATCATTTACCTAGAGCCAGACATTCTGGAATGTGAAGTCAGTTGGGCCTTAGGAAGCATCACTACAAAGAAAGCTAGGGGATGTGATGGAATTCTAGTTGAGCTATCTCAAAATTTAAAAGATGATTCTGTAAAAGTGCTACAGTCAATATGCCAGCAAATTTGGAATACTCAGCAGTGGCCACAGGACTGGAAAAGGGCAGTGTTCATTCCTATCCCAAAGAAAGGCAATGCCAAAGAATGCTCAAACTACCGCACACTTGCACTCATCTCACACAATTGCAAAGCAATGCTCAAAATTCTCCAAGCCAGAATTCAACATACGTGAACCAAGAAATTCCAGATGTTCAAGCTGCATTTAGAAAAGGAAAAGGAATAGAGATCAAATTGCCAACGCCCATTGCATCATCTGAAAAACAAGAGAGTTCCAGAAAAACATCTACCTTTGCTTTATTGACTATGACAAAGCCTTTGACTCTGTGGATCACAACAAACTGTGGAAAATTCTTAAAGTGGTGGAAATACCAGACCACCTTACTTGCCTCCTGAGAAATATGTATGTAGGTCAAAAAGCAACAGTTAGAACTGGACATGGTATAACAGACTGGTTCCAAATTGGGAAACAAGTGTGTCAAGATTGTATTTTGTCACTCTGCTTATTTAACTTATATGCAGAGTACATCATGCGAAATACTGGGCTGGATGAATCACAAGTTAAAATCAAGATTGCTGGGAGAAGTATCAATAACCTTAGATATGCAGATGACACTACCCTTATGCAAGAAAGCAAAAGGAACTGAAGAACCTCTAGATGAAAGAGAAATAGGGGAGTGAAAAATCTGATTTAAAACTCAACAATCAAAAAACTGAGATCATGGCATCCAGTCCCATCATTTCATGGCAAATAAATGGGAAAACAATGGAAACAGTGAGAGGTTTTATTTTCTTGGGGTCCAAAATCACTGCAGATGGTTACTGTAGCCGTGAAACTAAAAGATGCTTGCTCCTTGGAAGAAAAGCTATGACCAAATGAGACAGCATATTAAAAAGCAGAGACATTACTTTGCCAACAAAAGTCCATCTAGTCAAAGCTACGGTTTTTCCAATACTCACGTATGGGTGTGAGAGTTAGACTATAAAGAAAGCTGAGTGCTGAAAAATTGATGCTTTTGAGCTGTGGTGAGGAGCAGACTCTTGAAAGTCTCCTGGACTGTAAGGAGATAAAAATATTCAAGCCTAAAGGAAATAGACCCTGAAATTCATTGGAATAATCGATGCTAAAGCTGAAGCTCCAACGCTTTGGCCACCTAATGCAAAAATCTGACTCACTGGAAAAGACCCTGTTATTGCGAAAGATAGAAGGCAGGAAGAGAAGGGGATAAGAGAGGACAAGACAGTTGGATGGTATTACCAACTCTATAGACATGAATTTAAGCATGCTCTGGGAGATGATGAAGGACAGGGAATCTGATGTGCTTCTGTCCATGGGGTCTCAAAGTGTCAGACATGATTGAATGACTGAGCAACAAAGTGCTAAAGAACCTTCCAGTTAAGAACCTTATAGCAAAGTGTCTGTTAAATCTTCTACTAAATGGGCTTAACATATCCAAAACATAGCTCTACTTTCCAGTATAAATGAACTGTTGTTGTTGTTTAGTTACTAAGTTGTGTCCCAAATCTTTTGCAACCCCAGGGACAGTAGACTGCCAGGCTACTCTGTCCATGATTTCCCAGGCAAGGATACTGGCATGCATTGCCATTTCTTTCTCAAGAGGATCTTCCTGACCAAGGGATCAAACCCATGTCTCCTCCACTGGCAGGCAGATTCTTTACCACAGAGCCGTAAGGGAAGCCATTCCCATCTTGGCATTCATCCTGTATCTAATTGCTCAGACTTTGAAGTCATCCTCAATTATTTTTATATTTACTATAATCCTGAAGTCTGTTAATATGGCTTGAAAAGTCAGCTCTCAGGATGTGCTGAGTTAGCCCACTTGTCTTCATACAGGAATTCAAGCAGCCATCATCTCTGGGAACTATTTCAGTGACAGCCTTAGTGGTTTATTTACTGCTAATCTGGTTTAATCTACATGTAACTATCAGAGTCATCTACTGTTATAAATAGGATCATAATCACTCTCATACTCAAAATCTTCTTAGGGTTTGCATCACGTTTAGAACAGAATCCAACACCCTGACCTTTTCAAAGTGAAGTGAAGTCGCTCAGTCATGTCCGACTCTTTGCGACCCCATGGACTGTAGCCTACCAGGCTCCTCCCTCCATGGAGATTCTCCAGGCAAGAGTACTGGAGTGGGTTGCCATTTCCTTTTCCAGAGGATCTTCCCAACCCAGGGATCGAACCCTGGTCTCCTGAATTCCAGGAAGACACTTTAACCTCTGAGCCACCAGAGAAGTCCTCCTCATGTAACTTAATTTCCAACCTAGACTCCTTCCTGCTTCAGCTATGCTGACTCTGCCTTCATCACACTGTTGTTTTTGTAGTTGTTTAGTCCTTCCATCGTGTCTGACTCTTGTGATGCCATGAACTGTACCCTGCTAGATTCCTCTGTCCATAGGATTTTTCAGATAAGAATACTGTAATGGGTTGCCATTGCCTTCTCCAGTGTATTTTCCCAACCCAGGCATTGAACCAGAGTCTTTTGCATTGGCAAGAGGATTCTTTGCTAAAGAATCCCAGGCAAGGATACTGGCATGTGTTGCCATTTCTTTCTCAAGAGGATCTTCCTGGCCAAGGGATCAAACCCATGTCTCCTTCACTGGCAGGCAGATTGTATCAGTATCCTTGCCTGAGCCACCAGGAATGCCCTGATCACACTGGCCTTCCAGCAATTCCTTAAGAGACTTTCACTTGTGTTTCCTACACCAGGATGTTCTTCCTTCTTCCCAGACTCTCTTCCTTTCCTCTCTTCATGGAGGGATCTCCTTAAATATCACCTACTCAAAGAAGTGTTCCCTGACAATGTTATGCAAAACAGAAAAGTCACCACAACTCTACCACTCCTTAATTCCTCATTTTGCTTTGATCTTTCTTCATATTACTTATCACTTCTTTAATTTATCTGCATATGCCTCATGGTGTATTGATTCATACAGAAGTAACTGCTCTTCATAAGGGAGGTTTATCCATACCTTAAGAGATAAAAGGTGTTTTGGTTATTAAAGCATCATATCAGTGACATGAAGGGTCAGCTATGCCTCGATCAAGATATAGAATGGCATACGCTTCCAGAACATATGTACTTTTAGTAATAATATGTTGCCTATATACATATGGGCTTTCCAGGTGGCTCAGTGGTAAAGAATCCACCTGCCAAGCAGGGTGCTCTTAGAGTAAAGGAAATAAAGTATTTGAATACAACTGGCAATTAATGGTATAAAAAGAGTGCTAAGAAAACATATTTATAAGCAATTTTAAAAAGACTGTGATTGTGAAGATCTTGAAGATTAGGTATAATAATAACTCAATTACAGACTTGAGAAGGATTTGCATTTTAAAAAAATTAGTCTCAGTTCATGATTCAGAATTTAAATTAGAACATCCATTTATATACAAGTCTATTAGTTAAAGTATATATGAACTTATATATAGAAAAAAATCAACTATACTACAATTTTACAACAGAAGCTGGAGAATAATCATCACAATCTATCTGCCATGAAGGAACTGATTATTTCTGCAGGCCACATTCAGAAAATCTTGGAACAATTGCCTTACTTCTCCAAACAAGAAAGCATTTTCAACTATTTGTTGTAAGTTGGCATCTTTGCCACTGTCTATACTGTAAAGGAAAATGATCAAAATGCCAACAACAGATAATAAATATTCTCTTGTTCTGTATAATTCTCAGAAGAAAACACATTCTCTTTCAATCTATTTTTGTAAAATGTGTTATTTAAGGTGCCTTTGTAGGCAAAGTCATGACCATAAAAAAGAAGACATCTTAGGATTTTGCTATTATTCTCACACAAAGATTTCTCAGAAGAAACTGATCTCTTTTCCTAGCTTTTTCAAAGCAAGTTGTATCCTAGCAGTATGACTGTAATTCTTCTGTTGTTACACCTACACCCATAAGAACTGAAAATAACTCCTCTTTCTCTAAAATAATTGGATAATGAAAGGTTTCATTCACGTTAACATTCCAAGGAAGTGAAGTCAAATTTTTGCCCACCAAACTATTTTAGAACTAATCTAAAAGGATAACATTTAATTTAAATGTGTATAATAATTCCCATTTGTTTCAACTCATCCTTAAATAAAATAAAATATTAAACTAACAAATATAAGTAACAAAATTAACAGCAAGCAAAATAATGAGAGTTGTAGCTATTTATTAAGCACTATACCATCTGTCAGGCACCGGATAAGTCTTTTTTTTATTATTTCATTTAAACCTCATAATAATTGGTTACATACATATCATGTTTGTCACTGTTTGATGGAAACAGGCACAGAAAAATAAGTTAACTACTCATTTAACTAATGAGGTAACTGGTATTCAGATCCATCAAGTTGATGCAAGCAAGGGCTTATACCATAATATCTACAATGCTTATTAAATTCTCACACATTCATTTACCTCATTCATTCATTTTCTTCATCTGTTAAGAATGTAATTAAGAACATGATAGAATGTATACACACACACACACATACACACACACACATATATATATACATCTGAGTCACTTTGCTGTATAGCACTAATTAACCCAACACTGTAAATCAATTATACTTCAGTTCAGTCTCTCAGTCAGGTCCGACTCTTTCAACTCCATGAATCGCAGCACACCAGGCCTCCCTGCCCATCACCAACTCCCAGAGTTCACTCAAACTCACGTCCATCGAGTCAGTGATACCATCCAGCCATCTCATCCTCTGTCTTCCATTTTTCCTTCTGCCCCCAATTCCTCCCAGCATCAGAGTCTTTTCCAATGAATCAACTCTTCGCATGAGGTGGCCAAAGTACTGGAGTTTCAACTTTAGCATCAGTCCTTCCAAAGAACACCCAGGACCGGTATCCTTTAGGATGGATTGGTTGGATCTCCTTGCAGTCCAAGGGACTCTCAAGAGTCTTCTCCAACACCACAGTTCAAAAGCATCAATTCTTTGGTGCTCAGCTTTCTTCACACTCCAACTCTCGCATACATACATGACCACTGGAAAAACCATAATCTTGACTAGATGGACCTTTGTTGGCAAAGTAGTGTCTCTGCTTTTGAATATGCTATCTAGGTTGGTCACAACTTTTCTTCCAAGGAGTAAGTGTCTTTTAATTTCATGGCTTCAGTCACCATCTGCAGTCATTTTGGAGCCCCCCAAAATAAAGTCTGACACTGTTTCCCCATCTGTTTCCCATGAAGTGATGGGACCAAATGGCATCATCTTCTTTCAAAAACATTAAAAAAATTAAAAAAGATTCCTTAAAAAGTGTGAGACTCTTATGTTCAGATTATCAACATGTGATTCCCCACCCTGCCCCATATTACCTGTGTTTTTTCATCCACAAGTGGGAAAAGTGAACAGAACATACAAATATAGGACTGTCAAATGAGATAATATATGCCAGTTCATGGCATGAAAAGTTACTCAGTAACTGTATGCTATTTTTCATTTAAGAAATGTTATGGGGCACTTTGTTTTTCCTTAGGCAAAATTAAGCTCTCCTGTTTTCTCCAACTAAAATCACTGTGTATTAGTGGCATATTCCCTTTTTGGTGTATTTCAATGCCTCAAACTCTTTTTATTATTTATTCAACAAATATCTCCTGAACTACTACTTCAGTTGGACACTCAGTCGTGTCCAACTTTTTGTGACCCCGTGAAGCACAGCATGCCAGGCATCCCTGTCCATTGGTGATGGTCCTGGTTGGTCCACCCAAACCGACATCCATTGAGTCGGTGATGCCATTCAACCATCTCATCCTCTGACATTCACTTTTCCTCCTGCTCTCAATCTTTCCCAGCATCAGGGTCTTTTCCAATGAGTCAGCTCTTCGCATCAGGTGGCCAAAGTATTGGAGTTTCAGCTTCAACATCCGTCCTTCCAATGAACACCCAGGACTGATCTCCTTTAGGATGGACTGGTTGGATCTCCTTGCAGTCCAAGGGACTCTCAAGAGTCTTCTCCAACACCACAGTTCAAAAGCATCAGTTCTTTGGTGCTCAGCTTTCTTCACACTCCAACTCTCCCATCCATACATGACCACTGGAAAAACCATAATCTTGACTAGATGGACCTTTGTTGGCAAAGTAGTGTCTCTGCTTTTTAATATGCTGTCTAGGTTGGGCATAACTTTGCTTCCAAGGAGTAAGCGTCATTTAACTTCATGGCTGCAGTCACCATCTGCAGTGATTTTGGAGACCAGAAAAACAAAGTCAGCCACTGTTTCCACTCTTTCCCCATCTATTTCCCATGAAGTGATGGGACCAGTTGCCATGATCTTAGTTTTCTGAATGTTGAACTGCTAGTAACTGTGCTAAAATTGCTGGGCACTGAAAGATCAGGAATGTATCAGGCACTGAAATATCAAACCTACTATTAAGACATATCTGGACTTGTCTAAAAATTTAATAGGTAAATCTAATTCACATCAGTTTGTATGAGATGAGAATACATCTCAAAGGAAAAATAACTAAACCTCACTGAGTGTTTAATAATTCCAGTTTTACTTAAATGTAACTGATGCATACATGCTTGACAATCCTACAGACTAGATGGCAGATTATACTCTGATGATTCAGAGTATAATACTGTACTACTGATTTTATGTATATGGAATGGGAGGCCCATGGAAGTTGAATAATTTGCCAAAGATCATTCAACAGTCATTTTGTGTAGTCAGTGTCCAGTCAGTAAGGTTGAAAACCTACACTCTTGAACACAATACATGCAATTTTGGACCAGAAGCAGGATGTAGTAACCCAGGGCTGGAAAAAAATTTCTCTGCAGAGCACAGAGTTAGACAACTCATTTTCAATACCAGTACTCCATAGACTGCTGCTGAGTTCTGGTGAGAGGGCAATATGAGTAAAAGGATGTTTTTGTTTGTTTGGTTGGTTGGTTTTTTTTTTTTTTTTTACAGAAAACTCTAAAAGAGATTCAAGAAGCAAGCCTATGTTGCCAAATTAATGGAATGTGAAAACTAAACCAGAGGTGGACTGTACATCAACAGCAATACCGAATATCACTCAAACATACCTAAAATCTTTCTCTAGGAAAGGTGTCTGACAGTCCCTGTAAAACAAAGGAACAGTGTCCAATATAGAGAATAGTGAAGGTTTTGGGCCAGTTTGTGAACTGTGTCTAGGATGGGGTGATACTACCTAGACAGAACGGCATTAGTGATAGATAGGTCAGTCATCAGCAGAATCTGTAGTGATATGAGAAAACTGAACAGAGTCAGCAGACAGGATGGTACGCAGGGAAAGAAGATTGAGCCAAACAAGCAAACAATAAATGAATGAGGTCTCATGTCAACCCTAGTGAGCCAGAAGTGTTAATGAGCTCACGAATAACATCCACCAGGTTTCTTAGACACACTTGTGGGATGACTTTAGAAGGCAAAAATAAGAGTCACTGAACTGTGGATAATGACTTGGCTGATAATGCTTTTTCACTTCTATCTTGGTAAAGTCTTGCATATCTGGAGATTTTATAAGCCAGGTAGACTCTCTTCTGTGAAGAAGTCTGTGGTCTCTTAGGTGAGAAAGACAAATACTTGATACACAGCTCCATCATTGAGTTCTACACAAAGTCCTACTGGAACACGATCAGTGAGGAGGAGGATTCATTCCCCACTCTTACTCTGTCTTGTTCTGATCTGTCTCTCCCCAAAGTTTCCTTTTATGACTATGATTTCTGCCAGGGTGTTGCTGTTACATAAATTAAGACTAAATCTTAGTCCTTCAGGGTAAATTTCCTCTACAAATCATACATTTGCTCCCTCTCACATTTTATGCCATGTAGGACCATAAAACAGAGTAGGAGAAATAAATATACTCAAGGTTTTAAAATGTTTGGTAGTAATGTTCTAAAATATCACTGCAAACCCTGGGTGAGTGAATCCTGAATCATTTTTGATGGGAAAAATACAGGATTAGGTTCCTATGAAGCTCTGGTCATAATGTTTTCATTGACCAATCAATATAGAAACTTAATTTACATGTGTTTCTATTTAAAGACCCTTGTTGAATATATACTGCAGATTTATCAACACTGGATTCACAGCCAAGGGTACCATAACTCATGCCTGGACAAAATTTATCTAATATACTTATTTCGTATGTAAGGCATATCACAGCCTTCTTGCTGTGAACAAAAAGGAACACTGTTAACAACTTAGGAACACTGTTAAGAACTTAGGGACACTAGCTAGCACTTCAGCACTAAACCTGGGGGCCACTTTAAATGACAAAGTTATCAAGAAAAAGCACAAAAATGCAAAAAAAAAAAAAAACACAAAAGATGATAAGGAATGAATTGCAAACAAGATATCTGTTTACATTATGAAAGCTGTAAAAAGAAGTCAGAGTTGTCTTGTTTGGTCTCACCTGGAAATGCACCCCCAGGGCAACTCAAAAGTTTCCTCACTTTTTCAATGTTTATGAATGACTTGAAAGTGCCAACTCGATTAATTTTAGAGTTCCAAATAAATTTCAGAGAGTGGATGAATTTGCAAATACAGAAACCATGAATAAAGACGATTGACTAGATTAGACAATTAACATCACATAATTGGCTTCCACAAAATCTTTTTCAATTAAAAACTGATTCTAATTGAGACCTTAATAATTAATACTTGACTATATTTTAATTAGCTAGCTAAATAAAGTATCTTTACCCACAGAGGATAATTGATAATACATTAGAAAACACAAGAAATTCTAAAATATAGTACTTGATTTTACCTAATATTTCACAGTTTACATATATGTAAATCTTCATGGAAAACGTATAGGTTTGGTACCTTCATCTAAAGAAAAATATACTCAGATACTTTCTGAAGAAATTTCCCCCAAATGCTTTTTTTTTTTAAACAAATTAGAATGGTATATCATGTTCACTAATGAATTTAAAACAACTGCTTTGGTCACTATTGATTATAGCAAGAATTGGTTTGTGAACTAAAGTGAACCTAGTTACACAGATCCACTTGTCTTTGAGGCAGCTTTGTCCAGAATCACTTCTAATTGATGTGATTAACACTGAATGATGAGAAACTTAGCTACTTATAAGATATCATCTGTTCATGCCCAGTTGCTTAATCATTTTTGGCTCTTTTGACCATGGACTGTAACCCACAGGATCCTCTGTCCATGGGATTTTCCAAGGAAGAATACTGGAGAGGGTTGTCATTTCCTCTGCTAGGGGGTCTTCCTGACCCAGGGGTCAAAACTGCCTCTCCTGCATCTCTTGAATTGGCAGGTGTATTCTTTCCCACTGTGCCACTCTGGAAGCCCATATGATATATCTTGACCATAACAATAATAGGTTCATATGAGGAGTATGAAATACTACATCTGGCTTTTTCTTATATGATGCTTAATTTTCTATTTTACTTTTAACTACATCATTCTAGTTTTGGAGTTCCAGGATTAGGGCTAAAATGATAATTTTCTGTATCATGTCATTTCATCACACAGCCTTATAATAAGCTCTCATCATCAAAGATAAACTGCATCTGTATGTTATTGGCAACAGGAACATAGCTGAATATTACCAAAGCAAGTGAGGCTCAGATCATTTGAGTGAGCTGGCCAAGGTTACATAGTCAGAGGTGGCATTAGCCATAAACCCAATATCCTGACTTCTGGTCTCCTACGTATGTGTACCGTATAACTACTCTGTCTAGCTTTTATCATTGCTATAAAGGTCACAATACTGGGACATATACTCATGGCTTGAGTAAACAAATACAATTATTTGCATGTTAAAAACTCCACTCTACACCAGGAACTCAATTTGACTCTTAGGCACGGACACTGAGCGTAAATTATTTTACCTTCATCTATAATTCATTGTGTTTATCTAATCCTTTTTAATAGACAACTGTTAAATCAAAAGAGATTTAGCATACTGGGATTTCCTGGTGGGGAAAAAAGTGCTCCATCTATAAATGGGAGATAAAATATTCAGAGATAAAAGGAAAATTCATCTTTAACCTCAAGCTTGCTAAGTAAAACCTTGCAAGGACAAAACACTTGACTTGGTATTAATCAAGAACCAGCCTCCCTAGGCAGGAGAGACCGGAACAGGTTGGACTCATGACATGATGCCTGGGAAGTGCCTGGAAATACTGCCCCCCCCTGCTGAGACTCCTGATGCTGCTACTCTGATGCCAAACCTGCTGTCTCTCCGTGTTACCCTCCTGTTCACGCCCCTTTATGCTCATGTCCATTGAGTCAAGGAACACATTAAAAAAATCTGCCTGTTCCAGGGAAATCAGAGCATTTTTAGCAATCAAATTATGAAGTGCTGGGGCTAAAGACCAATAAACATGATTGATTATACTCTGGATCTTGTGTCTGGAAAGAGGAACCTAATAAAAACAGAAAGCCATGAATCTGGAGCTACAATAAAATCTTCCCCTAAATCATTAGAATGAAAAACAGAAAAATTTAAGGTATCTTTGTAACAGTGAAGACTGGCATAATAAGTTAATGGTGTTCATCACTGCAGTTGCCTAAGTAACAGATAAGTAGAGATTCATGATCTAGATTAGAATAAGAAAGCAAAAAGTACACCGTATTACAGATAGTCAAGTAAATATGAATTAAATTGGTACATTAAATTTAATTGGTTAATTAATGACATTAACATTTCTTTATATCCATGTATGTGTGTGTGTGTGTGTGTGTGCATGCTCAGTTGTGTCTGACTCTTTGACACCCCATGGATCTCAGCTTGCTGTAGAGATGTGTATGTTACATTAACAGTGTTCCTGGAAATTTTCTTAACTTCACTAATATTGTGCCATTTCATACTGTCATTGAAAAACAAATACAGAAAATATTTATTTGTATCTTTATTTCAATTATTCCTTTGGCCATCTTAATTCACAAATTGAAATATTCTGTTACATGTTATATACATATAAGCATTTACAGTTATACACTATATATATATATACATTAGCACCTATCATAGGAGATACATTGCATAAGGCATTGACAATACAATGATAAATGAGATAGATATCACTTGTTATCAAAGAAATTACTATTTAAAGGAAGAATTGAATCCCTAGAAGAATATACAGGAAATAAATAGTATTAAGTACAATAATATATGCAAGTAAAAATAAAATATAATGGAATATGTAAGAAGCATAAATTCAGTCTTTTGAGAAATAGAAGCTTCACAAAAGAGGAAAATTTTTCACAAAACTCTGGTCGACTAAAAGATTTCCCCAAGTGAAAAAATGGGATGAGGAAGTGTTAGAAACAAAATTCAGTTCAGTTCAGTCACTCAGTCGTGTCCGACTCTTTGCGACCCCATGAATCGCAGCATTCCAGGCCTCCCTGTCCATCACCAACTCCCAGAGTTCACTCAGACTTGCGTCCATCGAGTCAGTGATGCCATTCAGCCATCTCATCCTCTGTTGTCCCCTTCTCCTCCTGCCCCCAATCCCTCCCAGCATCAGAGTCTTTTCCAATGAGTCAACTCTTTGCATGAGGTGGCCAAATTACTGGAGTTTCAGCTTTAGCATCATTCTTTCCAAAGAAATCCCAGGGCTGATCTCCTTCAGAATGGACTGGTTGGATCTCCTTGCAGTCCGAGGGACTCTCAAGAGTCTTCTCCAACACCACAGTTCAAAAGCATCAATTCTTCAGCACTCAGCCTTCTTCACAATCCAACTCTCACATCCATATGAGATACTGGAAAAACCATAGCCTTGACTAGACGGAGGACCTTAGTCGGCAAAGTAATGTCTCTGCTTTTGAATATGCTATCTAGGTTGGTCATAACTTTTCTTCCAAGAAGTAAGTGTCTTTTAATTTCATGGCTGCAGTCACCACTGGCGAGCAAAAATACCACCAGCTGAGAGTATGGTGTGTTACTGCAAGTCATTATCAATACAATTGTTTGGTGGAAAAAGTAANGATACTGGAAAAACCATAGCCTTGACTAGACGGAGGACCTTAGTCGGCAAAGTAATGTCTCTGCTTTTGAATATGCTATCTAGGTTGGTCATAACTTTTCTTCCAAGAAGTAAGTGTCTTTTAATTTCATGGCTGCAGTCACCACTGGCGAGCAAAAATACCACCAGCTGAGAGTATGGTGTGTTACTGCAAGTCATTATCAATACAATTGTTTGGTGGAAAAAGTAATAAAGGGGGAGGAAAGAGGATAAAAACAGAAGTTGGGGGTCAGGCTGCTAATCGATTAAGCTGAAGAAGAAATGAGAGTAAATTGATTGATTAAGCTGAAGAGGAAATTAGAGTAAATCCTTTTTTTTTTTTAAATTTTAATTGGAGGCTAATTACTTTACAATATTGTGGTGGTTTTTGCCATACAGTCACATGAATCAGCCATGGGTATACATGTATTCCCCATCCTGACTCTCCCTCATCTCCCTCCCCATCCCATACCTCAGGGTCATCCCAGTACACCAGCCCTGAGCACCCTATCTCATGCACCAAACCTAGACTGACAATCTATTTCACATATGATAATATACATGTTTCAATGCTATTCTCTCAAATTATCCCACCCTTCCCTTCTCCCACAGGTCCAAAAGTCTGTTCTTTACATCTGTGTCTCTTTTGCTGTCTCACATATAGGGTCATCATTACCATTTTTATAAATTCCATATATATGCATTAATATACTGTGTTGGTGTTTTTCTTTCTGACTTATTTCGCTCTTTTATAGTATAATCTAGTTTCATATACCTCATTAGAACTGATTCAAATGCATTCTTTTTAATAGCTGAGTAATATTCCATTTTGTATATGTACCACAGCTTTCTTGACTGACTATGGACATCTAGGTTGCTTCCATGTCCTGGCTATTGTAATCAGTGCTGNACTGATTCAAATGCATTCTTTTTAATAGCTGAGTAATATTCCATTTTGTATATGTACCACAGCTTTCTTGACTGACTATGGACATCTAGGTTGCTTCCATGTCCTGGCTATTGTAATCAGTGCTGCGATGAACACTGGGGTACACATGTCTCTTTCAATTCTGGTTTCCTCAGTGTGTATGCCCAGAAGTGGGATTGCTGGGTTGTATGGCAGTTCTATTTCCAGTTTTTTTAAGCCATGGGGTTGCTATGGAGGCAACATTTAGAAATCTGACCATACATATTTTATATTCAGGAAGTATTATACTAGGATAACACCTAGTTGGACAGTGTAGGCAAATGGCTGATACTTTTCTGAAAAGCAGAAAATATCGAGAGAAAGGGATGTAAAAGGCAATTATTAGTTCTGTTTTATACTTCTATCTCTATTGTAATCATCCCTGTCAACCTCCACTTGTTTAATTTCCTAACTGGTCTTACCAAGTCTGCTCTTGCACCTCCAAAATATTACCCAGATCACAGACTACCTTTACACTAAATATTGGTAGGGCCCACATAGGGTCTCATTGTTTAGATGGTTCATTATGTTGACCTCTAAAACAAAGAATAAAATCACAGGGATCTGAGACTGACTAAATTGCCCAAACGACTATTTGGGCAATTATAAAAATTGACCAAAACAATAATTTCTGTTTTCTCACTGGCGCCTACCTTTTCAAAGCTATGAGACCACCAGACTCCAGATCTCTGGTTACATGATCATAGGACTCAACTACAGGTTAAAAATTAACCATCCCTTCAGGGAATATTTTTATTGGTGGGGTATAAGAAAGACCCCATCGGAAAGGGAGCACCCTTGCTCTCCTTAAGGGCCAGTCACCCTCTCTTTTCCCTGTAATAAATTTCCCTTTTCTGCCTGATCACCTGGCTCGCTCTCTTTTTCTCTGCACTTGCCTTACATATATCAGACCATGTTACTGCTCCATTTAAAAAATATTAAAAGGCCATTCTTAGGATTCTTTATATTTGCTTAGAATACAATATGGTCTTCAGATAGACTCAAATCCTTAATGCTGCTATAAGAAACTCACATATATATCTTAAACACTTTTATTCTCCACTGTCCCTGTTTTCCACCTTTTCACATTTCTTTCAGACTTTAAAGTGTGAAATGATTTCTACTGCTTATTTTCTTATTCTTTTATTGGAATTTTGATACTCTTTTTTCATAACTCTTTTTCATCCTCTATATTCTACAATATTTATATTTTTAAAATAATTTATTAAATACCTACTGTACNCTTTTCACATTTCTTTCAGACTTTAAAGTATGAAATGATTTCTACTGCTTATTTTCTTATTCTTTTATTGGAATTTTGATACTCCTTTTTCATAACTCTTTTTCATCCTCTATATTCTACAATATTTATATTTTTAAAATAATTTATTAAATACCTACTGTACCCTAGTTCTTTACATGAATTTTTTAATACTTATTAAAGTCTATACAAAAGAAACTATTATGTCTAATTTAAATATGTGGAAACTGAGGCAAAGAATTTAAGTAATTTGTCCAATGTCATGTATGTGCATAGAGATGAAGTTAAGATTTTGAAGAAAAACAAGACATTTGCACAGTTTCAAAGTATCTTTCCTCAAGATATTTATTAATAATAAAAGGAAAATAGAAGCTTTCAGTGGAGGAACCAGGAAGATAATAGCTTAACTAAATGATCAAGTTTAACAACATAAATAGTAATATCATATCTGATAAGATGTACTGGGAAGGACACAAAATCTTATCTTTGATATTCTTGTTCAAATGTGTAATGTGGTTTAATCATGAAAAAATGTCAGAAAGACACAAATTATGGTGATGCTGAAGCTGAAGCTCTAATACTTTGGCCACCTGATGCAAAGAGCCAACTCACTGGAAAAGACCCTGATGTCGGGAAAGACTGAAGGCAAAAGGAGAAGATGGCAGCAAAAGATGCGACGGTTAGATAATTTGAGCAAACTCCAGGAGATAATGAAGGACAGGGAAGCCTGGTATGCTATAGTCCATAGGGTCACAAAGAGTCAGACACAAAATAGCAACTTAATACATACACTACAAAATAACTGACCAGTGATTTTCAAAAGCATCAAGGCTGTGAGAGACAAGGTAAGCGAAAGAATTGATGCAGATTGAAGTAGACAGAGAAGACGTAAGAACTAAATGCAATGTGGGATCCTGAAAAAACAATGAAAAATGACAGGGAGAAATAGTGAATTTTGAATAAGCTCTGTAGTTTAGTGAAAACGTTAGTTGCTCAGTTGTGTCTGACTCCTGAGACCCCATGAACTGTAGCCTACCAGGCTCCTCTGTCCATGGAATTTTCCAGGCAAGAATACTGGAGTGTGTTGCCATTCCCTTATACAGGGGATCTTCCCAACCCAGGGACTGAACTCAGATTTCCTGCATTGCAGATAGATTTTTTTTTACCAGTTGAACCAACAGGAAAGCCCTGTAGTTTAGCAGTGAATAGTATAGTTCAGCAGTGAATAGAATAGGTNTGTTGCCATTCCCTTATACAGGGGATCTTCCCAACCCAGGGACTGAACTCAGATTTCCTGCATTGCAGACAGATTTTTTTTTTTACCAGTTGAACCAACAGGAAAGCCCTGTAGTTTAGCAGTGAATAGTATAGCTCAGCAGTGAATAGAATAGGTTGTTTTAGTATTGTTTATCTTAGTTTAGTATCATTTAGTAGTGAATAGTATCCATTGGAAGGACTGATGCTGAAGCTAAAACTCCAATACTTTGGCCACCTGATGTGAAGAGCTGACTCATCTGAAAAGACCCTGATGCTGGGAAAGATTGAAAGCAAGAGGAGAAGGGGATGACAGAGGATGAGATGGTTGTATGGCATCACCAACTCAATGGACATGAATTTGAGTAAGCTCTGGGAGTTGGTGATGGACAGGGAAGCCTGGTATGCTGTAGTCCATGGGGTTGTAAAGAGTCACACACAACTGAGCCACTGAACTGAGTATTGTACCAAAGAGTCAGACAAGACTAAGCGATTAAGCACAAACACAGTTANATTTGAGTAAGCTCTGGGAGTTGGTGATGGACAGGGAAGCCTGGTATGCTGTAGTCCATGGGGTTGTAAAGAGTCACACACAACTGAGCCACTGAACTGAGTATTGTACCAAAGAGTCAGACAAGACTAAGCGATTAAGCACAAACACAGTTACTTTCCTGGTTTTGATTATTTTCTCACAATTATTTAAGATGGTAGCATTAGGACAAACTGAGGTGTTTGCAGGAACTCACACTACTTTTGCCAAGTTTTTATATTCTAAATTTATTTGAAAATTAGAAGGTAAAAGAGAGATGGAAATAGAAGAGGCCAGAGGTCAGAGGAGAAATTCAATTAGAAATTAAAAGAAACCTTTTACATTGAACCCATAAATGCAGCAGAAGGACAAGTGTTCACATTGACAATCATCCCCATTTTCAACCATAAGAGATTTTAAAGACTCTTGTTATTATTGACATTATTAAACTTTATGATAGGGTTTCTTTTATTTGACGTCAGAGGGAAAGGCATTCTATGGAAGTGAATTCTTCTGATAATAACAAATACTGAAGAATTTTCTTCTTCCTTTTAAATAGCCAAAGTGCCCATAGGACACAGGCTTCAAAGTTGAAATTATTAGGTTTTTTCATGCTAGTCGAGCCTTGTTTGAGGCTCTGAGACTTTGAGCAAATTATTAAGTTTTCTGAAACTTAGCAAATTGGGAAAAATAAACTCTGTGCTACTGAATTGATTCTAATTAAATGCTATTCCTTGTCTTACTTGCTACTGCTGCTAAGTCCGACTCTGTGCGACTCCCATATACGGCAGCCCATAAGGCTCCCCCATCCCTGGGATTGTCTAGGCAAGAACACTGGAGTGGGTTGCCATTTCCTTCTCCAATGCATGAAAGTGAAAAGTGAAAGTGAAGTAGCTCAGTCTGTCCGAATCTTAGCGACCCCGTGGACTGCGGCCCACCAGGCTCCTCTGTCTATGGGATTTTTCAGGCAAGAGTGCTGGAGTGGGGTGCCATTGCCTTCTCCTTGTCTTACTTACACAACTACATTCAGTTGATGCAAGGCTAATAAACATTTGAACATATTTTTATATGAAAGTTTACACTCACAGTATAGTTACATGTTAATACTTTTCTTGAACTAAATTATTTGTTTATTACATTCTGTGTGTCTTGTTCCTAATTTTAAATTTTACATATATATATGTATGTGTGTGTGTATATATATATATATATATATATATATTAACCTCTGCTTTTATGCTATCAGCTTTCTTTTGTCAAAGTTGCCAGTGTGGCTTTCATCAAAGATATAATATTATTTAGTTACATAGTGGTCCTAGCACATGATGAACATTCAAAAGTTTGGCAAATGACTGAATTAATAAAAAAGGGCATAAGTGAATTATTTAATGCTTCTAAAATTTCATAGATTGTGAAACATGAAGAAAATTCAGTTTAGTGAGGCATTGAAATCCATTTTAATTATACCTTTTGTGCTTTCTTATGGATTCTTTATAACAGCAAGCCACCTTTGTTAAAAAAAGAAAACACTATGATAATTATCAAAAATTTTAATGAATTTTTAAAAATTGACTCTCAACATTAAAGATATAAAAATTCTATCATTTAATTATAAATATTATATCCTTGTATGTTATTAACTTCTAAAATACACAATATAAATTCTTACTCTAAAATCAACTATATTAATTAAGCTTTACAGACATATTTTTGTGCTACAGAAAATATAATGATAAAAAATCTCTCTTTCTTTCAGTGATATAAATTAGCATATCAGACTTAGAACTCTAATTCAAGTCTTCCCATTGATCATTTTTCCATTGTATTTGGTAATTTCTAAAATATTAAGGTCAATAATAAGATTGAATTTTCAATATCAGTATAATTCTTGGCTCACATCTGCCTTGACATGAACCATTAGTTTGTGGTGCCCAAATCCTATAGCAGAATTCTTAGGTCATGAGCAGAGTCAGACCTGCATCTTCTGGGAATATGCAGGTTAGTCCCTTCAAATAGACAGTCGACAGGGAGCAGCAGAGAGGGAGACTGGGGCCAGGACAGCTTGTCTTCTCTAACTGATACCACTGCCCACGATTTAAGAGGATTTCAGCATTTGTTACATCTGTACAGTGCAGTTCAGGGCTCAAAGGCCCTGAAAATGAACTGCTCTTGCAGACCATGGCTCTATGCAGCTTTCACTAAATCTTTCCTAGGCTAAGGACCTACTTGGTTCCTGGTGATTTTACTTTTCGAATGAAACAGTGAAATATGATATTCTGACATTAATTTTCAGGTCTCTTTTTTGTTCTCACTTTTTTGGAGCTCTGCTTTTCCAGACTGAATACCAGATGCCTCCTGCATTAGACAGTAATAGTTTGTATTTTGATGAAAAGCCACTGCTAGAGTTTGGCTACCAAGAGGGCCATTGTGTAGTTGTTGCTACAATTTAACATTTGGGTTGGCAGATGGAGTAGAAAAGACTTTGCCTAGGGTGGGGTTGTGCAATATATTGATCCTTACAGCTCTCAATGCAAGACTGTAAAATAGGAAAATAAAAAGAAAATTATTGTTGACCTAAAAAGAATAGACTGTCAGATAATTTCTCCAGCAAAAATGTGTTTATTTGGAATCAGCAGAGAATTTCAATTCAGGGTCTGCAAACGAGCAAGCCAAATGCAAGTCCCCTCTAGGCAAGGAAGAACACATTTATAGAGGGCAAAAAAAAAGTTGGGAGGGCCACAGAAAACAGAGTCCATAGCTTTCCATTGTCTGGGTGCTTGTCAGGAGAGGGGAGGAAAGGAGTCTCTCTCCCTGTAGGGTTCTGCTATTATCACAAGGCATGAAAGCTTTACTTTCTGGTCTCCAGACTTTAACTGAAGTTTCTGTTTCTCAATTCTTTTAATTATGATACACATTGCATTAATCATACCAATCCTCCCCTGCCCCAGTACTTGTCCTTAATCATAGTTTAAAGCATTTTTAATATTTGACTCTGATCAAACTGATGGCATGTGATTTATATCGTAAGTAGGCTACTGGAGGATTGTAAAATGCAAAAGAGTCAACCAATAATCTTTTTCCATGAGCCACTGGAGTAAAGTGTAACTACATAAGAGAGCCCCTATATTAATGATTGTGTTATAGCAATCATGGTAATGGCTGTAAATATGTCCATTGTCTCTAAGTATAAGTAGGTAGAGTTTAGGGGGCTTTAGCTGGGTGATTGGAACAGGCACTCACTCATGCTCTTCTAAATGCTGGCAGAATGATCTTTCTAAAATGCAAATCCAATTATGTTATTCCTTACAACCAGCCAGTTTTTTTTCCCCCATCATATTCAGGATTCAGCTAGCTTAGCGTGAGATTCAGATGGTAAAGAATCTGCCTGCAGTATCGGTGACTTGCATTCGATCCCCAGATTGGGAAGATCCCCTGGAGAAAGGCATGGCAACACATGCTTGGAGAATCTCCATGGACAGAGGAGCCTGGTGGACTACAGTCCATGGAGTCACAAAGAGTCGGACATAACCAAACAAATAAGCAGAGCACAGCACAGCATGATATTCAGAGATGCTTAATCGATCTTTTTAATTTTTCAGACTTAATTCCTCAAAGTCAATGGCTTCTACTCCAGAGCCCACTGTTGTTATTTAGTCACCAAATCATGTCTGACTCTTTTGTGACCCCATGGGCTGTAGCCCACCAGGTTCCTCTCTCCATGGGATTTTCCAGGAAAGAATACCAGAGTGGGTTACCATTTCCTTCTCCAAGAGATCTTCTCAACCCAGGGACTGAACCTGCTTCTCCTGTATTGGCAGTGAGATTCTCTACCACTGAGCCATCAAGAAAGCCCCTCCTGAGCTCACTAGTCCATACACAATAGAATAATTTTCACTGACTAAAAAAGTACTGGGCTGTTTCATGTGTTGCTGATTCAGTTATGCAAACTGTTCTGTGTATTCCCCTGGTGAAGTTCAACAGACTTTTCAAAATCAACTCTTTACAACTGCTTCTTTGACAGTTTCATGAAAAGACAAAGCTTGTAGCAATCAGCTTTGTTCTACTTATAACTATTCTTATCATTATACATTATAGTGTTCATATTATATTGATGTTTTTATTATATTTTAAAATTGATATGTAGAAATGTTGATTTAAAAGATTTATCCTAATAAATATTAGAAACCTTTTTAAAAATAATGTTTATATCTTATTTATCTTTCTATTACTAGTGTTTCTTATACAACCTGACACATATGGAGCTCTTAATAAAATATTTTGCTCTTTATTCAACTCTCAAAAATGTTTATTTTTACCATAAATCGTCAGAAATTAACAGATTTGCTATGTCTAATTGGCTTGAGTGTATCTGAACTTGTGGGAAAATGCTTAAGGTGACTTTATAAGTCACTTTTTATCAGTAATGTATGTTTTATTTAACAAATCTAGATGTTAACAAACTGGTGACTTTTCTTCCTCTCAAGAAAATTAGCAACTGAAGTTTGATCTCAAACAGTGCAATTCTCTCCCCCTTGTTAAAGCACTGCAAATATACTTAATAGAATACAATTTCAATTTTATTACAAATTAGCCTTTAAAAAACACGCATATGGTCAACCACTTGTAAAAAAATGAAACTAGATCACTTTCTAACACCACACACAAAAATAAACTCAAAATGGATTAAAGACCTAAATGTAAGACCAGAAACTATAAAACTCCTAGAGGAGAACATAGGCAAAACACTCTCTGACATAAATCANTTATGCAGTAAAAATAACTCTACTCTCCTTTCCACATCATTGGGTACACTGAAAGAAAAACAAATATTTTTGAGACAAAGTACTTATGAACAATGAAGTGACTAATAATATCTTCAAGTGTATGGTTTATATGATTCAGGCTACTACTTCAATAATTTTGCATATTATGTGCATACCAAAATACTGACATATCTACTTGGAAACTTCATCAGTTATTTTATCACCATATACTAGTAAATAAACATATCTTCATAGATATCATCATCCTGACCAATAAAAATTAATGTCTCTGACCAATAAAAATTCAAATGTAAAATAAATAACTTAAATCTAATGTCTATATCAATGGTCCAAAATGAGTTTCATGTACAGTAAAGTATACTAGTTATACTTTATAGCTGTTATATAATGTTAAAATCACTCATATATGCCTTATTTTGAGTCAAAACATATTTGTGCATCTTCACAAAATAGCAAGATTCACCAAATTTTCTCCAATGACATAAATTTCATCTTTAAGAATGATTTAAAAAGTGACATTGAAGAATGAATGCTTCTCAGGTGCTTCTCAGTGATAAAAGATTCACCTGCCAATGCAGGAAACAAGAGTTTCGAAACATGGGTTCGATCCTGGGTCAGGAAGATGTCCTGTAGTAGAAAATGGCAACCCATTCCAGCATCCTTGCCTGGAANAGGCAAACATAGTGGAGCGGGTTGCCATGCCCTCCTCTAGGGAATCTTCCTGACCCCGGGATCGAACCTGGGTCTCCTGCATTGCAGGCGGATTCTTTACCCCTGAGCCTCCAGGGCAGCCCGCACCTGCTTCCTGAGGTGGTTACAGCGATATAAAGTGCCTGAAACCTTGTCCTAACACATAGTACATCTAAAAAGTACTTATTCCGTTACAGTACACCCCTCTGGGGCTTGGGAGTGGAAGTGTTTCTGAGGTCATATACATATGCTTAAAAGTTCAGACTCCCTTGCAGGGTGACATGCCTGCCTTGAAGGGAAAACTTAGACAATTCGAGAGGAAATACTAGTCTGTTACTCATCTGTTTCTGGATAAAGTACATTTGGTTCTGTAACCCTCAAGTATTAAGAATAAAGCTGTGAGGATAGTCCTCACTGAGCTCTATTCAGAACCCTCTGGAGTTTTGAAGACAAAAGGGTAAACTTGTCCTATTGACCAGATTTTTCTGTGTTCTGGGGTTAGCGGCTTTGTTGCTTTTTAGCGGTATTGTTTGAGAATTAGTCATGACTGTGTGAAGAATGTTTTGGAAAATTGCTTACTTGAATACATTAATCTTTCTTTTTGAAAATGCACATTAACAGTCAGCTCTAGCTCGATGCTTGGGGGATCCTATAAGATGTAAAATGGTTTAAAGAGCTTTCAGAGAGAGACTTCTCAAGGTTCCAAAAATGATATTGGATCTTGTGGGAGGAAATCTTTTCCAATTTTCTAGGTTTCTGTAAATATACATGAGTTATACGAATACAAAGCCTTATGATGGAAGATACGGTTAAGAAACATGAGTGCACTCCTGGGCAGGCACTGCACAAAAGATGGCCTAACACATTTAATGCCCTAGTTAAATGTATTGCACCAGTCGTGTGTTCTGGAACTGGATAAACAGAACATCTTTTCTGTTTTCTATTCTAAGCTTCCATTCCCCCCTCCTCCAGCTTGCCACTTCACTAGCACAATAAATGGAAATCTGATTTCCTGCCTCTGCAGACCTATTTACCTGAATGTCTAAGCTCACTCTTGCCTTTCTCAGGTCTTCTCTTTTCAGAAATGCACTTTTACTTTCATCTCCCTGGCTTTGTTGCCCTCGTTTTTTAAAATCCTTCCCTAATCCTGCACTCCATGTACTTTAATCTCTAGTGCTGGACATAGCCATTCTGCACAGCTCCCTTTAAACATTCATCATCTCCCAGGTTTGCATTTTCTTCCATTATGAGTTTAAATCCTTTTTCACAGTCTGTAATAGTGGAAAAAAATTAAAGAACTATTATCAAAAGCTATTTCTGCCAATTAAGAAAGCCTTATTGGATGACTTTATCCTCTTTGATAATTCTATTATCTTTGCAAACTATTACTTGGATTTAGTTTTCATGTGTGAAAGAATATATGTATGTGTATTTGCTTTTATTTACTACATACATATATATGTATATATGTGTGTATTTGCTTTTATTTACTACATACATATATATGTATATATATGTATATTTGCTTATATGTATTACCCTCATGCCCTTTCTGGTCTTTTATTTTNGTGGCAGGCTGGGGATGAATGGGAGGGAAGCTTAAGAGGGGAATATATGTGTACGTATGGCTAATTTGCATTGTGGTACGGCAGAAGCCAATACAACATTGTAAAGCAATTATTCTCTAATTGAAAAAAAATGAAATAAAACTAAAAAAAAAAAGCTTCAATGTTTATGTATTCGTTTTAATATTTTCACCTTGTCCCAAGCCAAGAATTCTCATTTTAGTTGCAAACAGATGTAATCATTTTTATTTCAAATATGTATGTGTAATTTTTAAATGTCATTGCAGGAGAACTCACAAGAATTGGCAAGGATTAAACCCACCTGAATCTTCTTAAATATAAAATCTACCTTGAATGAGTAAACATGTATATCATAAGCTTTTGGAGTAACTGCTGAGGCTTTCTACAGATTCACCTCTGGTGAATATCTTCATCTCATTGTCAGATATACTATGTGGAGCCTCAGTGACATTGCCTCACCTGTCAAAATTCTCAGTCATTTCATATTGTCCATATATATATATATANAAAATCTACCTTGAATGAGTAAACATGTATATCATAAGCTTTTGGAGTAACTGCTGAGGCTTTCTACAGATTCACCTCTGGTGAATATCTTCATCTCATTGTCAGATATACTATGTGGAGCCTCAGTGACATTGCCTCACCTGTCAAAATTCTCAGTCATTTCATATTGTCCATATATATATATATGCACAGTTTTCCCTGACTTTAAACTTATACTACCATCTTTCTGTTTTCCTCTCTCACCTTTCAAAATTTCTAACTGAAACTATAAAACATATTACATCATAAATGGGGCTTCCCAGGTGATGCAGTGGTAAATAGTCTGCCTGTCAATGCAGGAGACTTAGGTTCCACCCCTGGGTTAGAAAGATGCCCCTGGAGTAGGAAATGACAACCTACTCCAGTATTCTGCCCTGGAAAATTCCATGGACAGGAGTGCCTGGGGGCCTGTAGTCTATGGGTTGGTAAAGAGTTGAACATAACTGTGCAACTGAATACACACATACACTACAAATGATTCAATTAAGAATATTACAAAAATAAGGAATAAAGAAATTATCTTTCAGAATTTGTATTATTTTTGTTTCATCGAGGACTTTACTATGTTGGGAGATGAGGCTACAGTCAGTCCCATATTTGTAAGCTAAACCTCAGTCAAGAATTAGTTCAGAAAGAAAATAAATTGGTTTCTCTTGAGCGGTAGATATTGTTTTATAAAAAAGATATAATTTGCAGGTTAGTAAAGTAACAAGCTTGATGATCCTCTGAAAAGTATTGAGAAGCATTATCTTCTCAATGGATCCTTAGTTCCGTCAATAAGTCTTCCAAAGTCATAAAAATATCACAATTTGCCATCACTCACAGCATATACAGACATTCACCCCATCCCTCCCACTCAAAAATAATCAAAGAAAGCTTGACAATTTTTAATTCTTGATTTAATTTTAAAAATAAAGTCCAAAATTTCACTGCAGAATCATTGAAAATCTGATGTTCCCAGCTGATACTCCATATTGCAATTCAATGTTCCTTCTGGGGATGTTGCCCCAGTTAGAGATTCATGGCATTCTATTGTTGCCAAAATGTCTACAAATGTTCATAATATTTTGGTTAGAACTGAAAAGTGTCACATTTGATTGCTGAAATATATAGTTCTGGTGTGTTGTTTTTGTTTGATACTTTCGTTTGCACTTTCTTACATGTTTTCTCTCTGCATTTCTTATCAGCTTTCAGGATTTATACTTGGGATATCTTTTGCAATCAGATACAATATTGCTATCTTCACAGGAACTTGAAATCAAGCAGTTTGGTTAAGAGGGAGAAGCAGATTGTGGCAGCAATGTCACAATTGTGAAAACAACAAATTATTGATGTCAGTATATTATTAGGCTGATCTAATCAGCTAGCTCGATTTATTATATCCCACCTGATGCATCTTCTGTGAATCCATAATGTCTCAGAAACATAGATATGCAATGAAGCAAGATCATTTAATTTAATCCTTCAGGTTGCAGGTGAGAAAACTGACTCCTAAAGGAAGAAAATCTTTTGCCCAAAACCTTAAACTGTTAAACAGAGGTGCAGTTAGGGTTAAAAAAAAAAAAAAGAAGATATCCCAATTTCAGTTTTTCATTTCTCATAAAACATGAATAATATTATTAGTACTATATAAATAATTTGTGTTAAAAATCAAGGTCTGTAAACTTCAAAATGGGCTTCCCTGGTGGCTCAGTGGTAAAGCAAAAGAAAGTGAAAGTGAAGTCACTCAGTCGTATCCAACTCTTTGCCACTCCATGGACTGTATCCCACCAGGCTCCTCCGTCCATGGGATTTTCCAAGCAAGAATACTGGAGTGGGTTGCCGTTTCCTTCTCCAGGGTAAAAGATCTGCCTGCAATGCAGGAGACTCAGGCTCGATCCCTGGGTCAGGAAGATAGTCTGGAGAGGGAAATGTCAGCCCACTTTCCAGAAATGCCCAGAAAGTCCCATGGACAGAGGAGCCTGGCAGGCTACAGTGCATGGGGTCGTAAAGAGTCATACGTGACTTAGCCACTAAACAACTTTCCAAATAATATATTAAAAAATGAAAAATTCAAATAGTAAACTCATTCTTTATTTCTAATTTTTGCCAACTCAGAATATCTATCTATCATTCTTATTTCCTTGTCTTAGTAAAAAAAGCCTCAAATAATGATGAATTAGAAACATACATGAACTGTTTAATACATATAAGAGAACTTGAGCTCATGTGTTTATAATGAAAAATTTAATCAGTATAACTATAAATGTATCACTATACTTATTTCATAAATCTACTTATAGGAGTTATAAACTAATGTAATTTATATAGTATAGTGGATATTATATAAAACACATAAAACATTCATAAGCACTTCATTGTCTATTTCTGCTTAAGAATATTATTAATATATTTAAGTGACTAATAACTTCTTAATTCTCCAGTAAGTAAATCTTTGTAATATTAAGAATGAATAACTGTGGAATTATGCATAAATTGACAGTAAAGATGGAGAAGAGATAATTATTTATTTAATTGGTGGTTTACAAGAAAGGTATCTAAAATTAATCTATGTATGGGCCTATATCTTACTTTGAAAATCACTATTTGACAGGATTTCAAGTTACTCTTAAACATTTTTTTAATATTTTAAAATATTAAATGTCATTTTTCTCACAAAACTGGCCAAATGAAATTGATTTTACTGTTACTGATCCAGTTAATGTAAAATTATAGTAATGTATGCCAGTTTAAAAAATCATTTTTTTATTTCCCCATGATTAGGTAGAAACAAGCTAACATACATGCAGAAAATAATGACCTACTCTGTATTTCCACAGAAAGGAGATTTCACATCATCTTAATTGCTTATACTAATTTTCCTAAGTATTATATTTCTGTCAATTGAGCCCTCTACCATGAATTCTGAAACCATTTTCACTTTAAATATTATTCCTAGCATTATTAATAAGTATTATTATACTTACTGTTCAATGAAAATCTGTAATCTTTTATTTGAGTTATCAAACTCCATCATTATTCTATATTCAAGACTAAGCAGTTTTTGCAACTGGAATGAGGAACTAGTAACCAGATGGTTATTGGTGGTGAGATTTATAATAAGATCATTAATAGATACTTCATAATGCAGATGGCTAACAGAGAAATACGTGTGAATGAATGTAATCTAATAAGACTTTAGATCTAAAGTCCAGTTTATATGAATTACTACAGACAGGGGATGAAAAACTGATTCCCAAAAGAACTGAGACTCCCCTCTTTGTGATATAATCCTCACGAAAGATAGGGCCCCTGTCTCCTAGTTTCTGTAGAAGGTTAGGAACCTAACTTCCATAGCAAGCACCAATTAGCACCACTGACTGAATCACCACTTTCACCAGCTTTCCCTCCAAAGGGCTCCAGTATCTTGTTTATTAGCTCACTCAAACATTTAAAAAAAACCCTGCCTTTTGTTTCAGAGGAGTGGAGTTCTATTTCTTGCCCCTGTTGCAATGGTCTTGAATCCTATCGTAATGGTCTTGAATAAAGTCTTCTCCTGTTTAACTTCATCTGGTGCAAATTTTTTTGACACTTGAAAAAAGTTTGTTGTTTGTTTGATGTGAACTTAACGATTTGTTTTCACTAATTCCTCTGACATACACAGCTAGAGTTCTGGGAGCTTAATATTAGTGTTCTTATTTGACACCAAATAAAAATAATTTTTAAAGTATTTTGAAAATATAAAAAACATGATTTAAATACTTCAATATTGATGGTCATAATGATTATGATGATACTAGACAAGAAAAAATAGTGATACTCACAGAAAGTAAAAACACAAATAAACACATAAATATATCATGTTTAAGACTCAAACACCCAACCTTTTGCGTTATCTATGCTGCTATTTCAGAACGGTTTAATAAATATATATATATATTACAGATAAGGATTAAAGACATGGCAAATTGTTACTTATGTGTATAAACGTGTGTTCATTTGCTCAATTGTGTCCAATTTGACTCTGTTACTCCATGGACTGTTACCTAAGGGCGGGCTCCCTGTTCTTCGAATTTTTCAAGCAAGAATGTTGGTGTGGGTTGCCATTTCCTTCTCTAGGGGATCTTCCCAATCTTCAAGGATCGAACCCTCATCTCTTGTGTGTCTTGCTTTGGCAGTTGGCTTCTTTACTGCCTTTGCACAACTTGGGAGGTGCCTATTGTTAATTACACCAATTTCTTAATGTTAAAAGATCACAGTGGTTCTACTAATAAAAAGTGAGATTTCATCTGTTCCCAAAAAAGCTTACTAAAACTTGAAAAAATTATTTTTCCCAGCATTATACATCTCGGAGATGACTGCAGTACTAGTGTGACTGACAAAAGAACTTACAGGCTTTTTTTCCCATTTTTGTTTAATAAAAATTGATCATACTTATTATAGGTTTATGCCATTGCTCTATTGCTGGAGCTGAGGAGGCATGAGGAGGCATTTCTTGATAAGTCCTATTTGCAGCCACTTATAGCCTTCAAAAATGTATTGGCTTGAAATTCATCATCATTTTCCTTCTCATTCCTAAATGAGAATTTTCACTGAAAATTTGGTCAAATTCCATTCTCCATTTTTTGAGTTACTGAAGCAATAAAATTAGATATTTTTCACCTGAATGTTGTTTTAGGTACAATTTGAAATTTTCTTCTGGCGAAGGTCATTGAAGAAAGCTCTGGTGTGAGCACAGTGTCAAAAGTAAAAAACATTTTTATTTGACATTTTATGTATAAAACTTACTCTATATATTTGGATTTTAATTTTAAAACTAATTAAATAAGAAATAAAACAAAATATCAATTTATGCTTATTATTAAATGATGGTATTTACATTTGTTAGTCAAACTTTATTTTTTTGTGCTCCAAAATCACTGCAGATGGTGACTGCAGCCATGAAATTAAAAGATGTTTACTCCTTGGAAGAAAAGTTATGAGCAACCTAGATAGTATATTCAAAAGCAGAGACATTACTTTGCCAACTAAGGTCCGTCTAGTCAAGGCTATGGTTTTTCCTGTGGTCATGTATGGATGTGAGAGTTGAACTGTGAAGACTGAGCGCTGAAGAATTTATGCTTTTGAACTGTGGTGTTGGAGAAGACTCTTGAGAGTCCCTTGGACTGCAAGGAGATCCAACCAGTCCATTCTGAAGATCAACCCTGGGATTTCTTTGGAAGGAATAATGCTAAAGCTGAAACTCCAGTACTTTGGCCACCTCGTGAGAAGAGTTGACTCATTGGAAAAGACTTAGATGCTGGGAGGGATTGGGAGCAGGAGGAGAAGGGGACGACCGAGGATGGGATGGCTGGATGGCATCACTGATTTGATGGACATGAATCTGAGTGAACTCCGGGAGTTGTGATGGACAGGAAGGCCTGGCGTGCTGCGATTCATGGGGTCACAGAGTCAGACATGACTGAGCAACTGAACTGAACTGAACATTTGTTAACCCTTATATCCTATTTTTTTTTCCCTACTCTTTCCTTACAGTATGTGTAATTCAGTAAGAAGTTTATGACTTCCATTATAATATAAAATAATAAATGTTTCAATGCTCTTTTGCTTATCAGTTCAGCTATCTTAAAGTTAATATTCAGTGTCAAAAATAAATATATTTATATGATTTTTTAGATAACATTTTTCATATGAATTAAGCCATTGTAATGAAAAGATTATATGACTTAATGTGGATTCCATGTCTAGTTTTATTGGTAAGTAGATTTAGATCATGAAAGTAGAATATGCTTGGAAGTAAAAATGTTTGTTTTCTTAAAGATTAATAGCCATTTGAAAATTAGGGTAATGAAAAATAATAAAAATTTCCCCAAATCTCCACATCCATTCATTACAATATAAATTTGTAGCATTTCCTAGGAGGATTTTAAAATACCCACACACAAATCATTTATGGTAAGCTATAAAAAAAGTCCATCACAAAATAACCACATCCTACTGCTTGGAACTCGTGAATGTTACCTAACATGACAAAAAAATTAAAAAGGAGAAACTAACAGATATGTAGATAGGTTTAAAAGCAGAATCTTGAAGGAATGATCCTCAGTTGATCTAGATGGACCTTAAATGTAATCACATATACTGTATACTCTCTCTTATATAAACAGGAAGGAAAATGGAATAGACACACAGACATGGTAATGTGGGTGATGGAAACAGAGCATCAGATGATGTGGCTACACAATCGGGAATACTCATGGCCACCACCCAGGCAAGGAACAAAGTCAACCATCGAGCTTCTAGAGGGAGCGTGGCCCTGCTGACATCTTGATTCTGACCCAGGGAAACTGACTTTGGATTCTGGCCTCCAGAACAATGAGAACACAAATTTCTGTTGTTTTAAGCTATCGGTTTGTAGCAATGTGATAACAAAAGTCTAAGAAACTGATACAAAACACAATTATAAACACACTGTAGCTGTAATTTTGTTTTCTACTGTTGTCGTTTTATTTATTAGTTTATACTGCCCTTTTTACTAGTAACTCTTACAAGAGTCAGCCTGTCCTTGAAGCTTTGAAGCCAGGCATCGACTTCTCCTCTCTAGCTATGAAAGTCCTAGTTGGCATCTTCTTCCCATATAAGGCTTATTTGTTTACCTGGAAAGTCTGTTGTTTAGTGTAGACATCTGTATTAATTATTTTAGCTAGTTATTCTGGATAACTTTCTACCAGTTTCTATATCAGCACTGGAACTTCAACATCAGCACAGTTTTATGTTATGAAGATGTCTTCTTTTCTTAAATCTTAGAAAACAACTTCTGATAGCTTCTAACGTTTTCTCCAGCTTCCTCACCTCTCAGTTTTCAGAGAATTGAAGAGAGTTAGGGCCTTATTTTGGATGAGGTTTTGGCTTAAAGGAATGCTGTGATTGGGGTGATTTATTCTGTCCACTAAAATCTTTTCCACGTCAGCAATAAGGCGGTTCTGCTTTCTTATCATTTTTGTGTTCATTGGAGTAGCATTTTTAATTTCTTTCAATAACTTTGCCTTGGCACTCACAAGTTGGCTAAGTGCTTGGCACATGAGGCCTAGGTTTGGAGCTATTTCAGCTTTCAATACATTTAAATTGCTATGCTTAATCATTTCTAGCCTTTGATTTAAAGTGAGAGACCTGGCACTCTTCCTTTCACTTGAACACTTAGACGCAATTGTAGGGATTTTAATTGGCTTAATTTCAATATCGTTGTGTCTCAGGGAATACAGAAGTCTGAGGGGAGGGAGAGATATGGGAGACTAGCTGGTCAGTGGAGTGGTCAAAATACACACATTTATTGATTGAAGTTCACCACTTAAATGAGTGCAGCATGGGGTATCCCCAAACAATTATAAGAGTAACATCAAAGATCACCTATCACAGATCACCATAACAAATATAATGATGAAAAAAATTAGAATGTTGTGAGGATTACAAAAATATGATACAGACATATGAAGTGAGAAAATGCTGTTAGAAAACATGCTGTCAATAGCTGTGCTTGACTCACGGTTGCCCCAAACTTTCAATTTGTAAAAAATACAATATCTGCAAAACACAATAAAATGAGTTGTGCCTTATATTAACTTCCTGATTCTTCCATAACCAAATACCACAAATTGGATTGTTTAAATAGCACAAATGTATTGTCTCACAGTTCTGGAGGCCAAAGGCCAAGATAAATGTATCATCAGGTTTAGTGTCTTTTGAGAGCTATAGGAGACAATTTGTCCCATCCCACTCTCATTGCTTCTAGAGGTTTGTGAGCAATTTCTGACATTTTTTGACTTATAAATCGCTACTTTCATCTCTAAAGTGCATTCTCCCTGTGCATGAGTTTGTCTCCAAATTTCCCTCTTTCATAAAGACATCTGTCATATTGGATGCTACCCCATCCATGGTACCCCAGTACAACCTCATCTTAAATAATTACATCTGCCACAAACCTATTAAAAAAAAAACAACCATAATATTGTGAGGCACTGGGGGTCAGAACTTCAAAATAATGAATTTTGAAAAAACAAAATTCAACTCATAATGAAAGTTTTCTACCTGGTTTCAGATGACTTCTTGCTTTAGAAGCTCTGGTGTTGCTAGACCTCAACAAGATAAAGAAATAGGAAAATATCAGTTATAGAATAGGAGATGTTCATGGCAAGTGACAATCCATAATATCATTTTTAAGACTTTATATTTTAAAGGAATTTTAAGTTCAGAAAACATGAAGAAGAAGATACAGAGATTTCCTATATGCTCGTGCCCTGATACATATGCATCAGCTTCCCCTTTATAAACATCTCTCATCATAAGCACGTTTTTTGTTTACACTTGATGAACCTACACAGACACCTTTCACACATCCAAAGTCTACTACTTCACAGTTCATTTTTAATGGTATACTCTATAAATTTCAATTCAGTTCAGTTCAGTTCAATTGATCAGTCATGTCTGACTCATTGAGAGCCCATGAACCTCAGCACACCAGGCCTCCCTGTCCATGAACAACTGCAGGAGTCTAACCAAACCCATGTCCATTGAGTCAGTGATGCCATTCAACCATCTCATCCTCTTTTCCTCCTGCCCTCAATCTTTCCCAGCATCAGGGCCTTTTCAAATGAGTCAGCTCCTCACATCAGGTGGCCAAAGTATTGGAGTTTCAGCTTCAACATCAGTCCTTCCAATGAACACTCAGGACTGATCCCATTTAGGATGGACTAGTTGGATCTTCTTGCAGTCCAAGGGACTCTCAAGAGTCTTCTCCAATACCACAGTTTAAAAGCATCAATTCTTTGATGCTCAGCTTTCTTTATGGTCAAACTCCCACATCCATACTGACTACTGAATAAACCATAGCTGTGACTAGATAGATATTTGTTGACAAAGTAATGTCTCTGTTTTTTAAATGTTGTCTACGTTGGTCATAACTTTCCTGCCAAAGAGTAAGCATCTTTTAGTTTCATGGCTGCTATCACCATCTGCAGTGACCTTGGAGCCCAAAAAAATAAGTTCAGCCATTGTTTCCAGTTTCCCCATCTATTTGCCGTGAAGTGATGGGACCAGATGCCATAATCTTCGTTTTCTGAATGTTGAGCTTTAAGCCAACTTTTTCACTCTCCTTTTTCACTTTCATCAGGAGGCTCTTTAGTTCTTCTTCACTTTCTGTCATAAGGGTGGTGTCATCTGCATATCTGAGGTTATTGATATTTCTCTCAGCAATCTTGATTCCAGCTGTGCTTCAGCCAGCCCAGCATTTCTCATGATATACTCTGCATAGAAGTTAAATAAGAAGGGTGATAATATGCAGCCTTTATATACTCCTTTTCCTATTGGAAACTAGTCTGCTGTTCCATGTCCAGTTCTAACTTTTGCTTCCTGACCTGCATATAGGTTTCTCAAGAGGCAGGTCAGGTGATCTGGTATTCCCATCTCCTTCAGAATTTTCCACAGTTTATTGTGATCCACACAGTCAAAGGCTTTGGCATAGTCAATAAAGCAGAAATAGATGTTTATCTGAAACTCTTCTGCTTTTTCCATGATCCAGCAGATGTTGGCAATTTGATCTCTGGTTCCTCTGCATTTTCTAAAAACAGCTTGAACATCTGGAAGTTCATGGTTCACATATTGCTGAAGCCTGGCTTGGAGAATTTTGAGCATTACTGTACTAGCCGAAAAATTGATGCTTTTGAACTGTGGTGTTGGAGAAGACTCTTGAGAGTCCCTTGGACTGCAAGGAGATCCAACCAGTCCATTCTGAAGGAGATCAATACTGGGATTTCTTTGGAAGGAATGATGCTAAAGCTGAAACTCCAGTACNTCCCATCACTTCATGGCAAATAGATGGGGAAACTGTGGAAACAGTGGGTGACTGGGGGGGCTCCAAAGCACTGCAGATGGTGGCTGCAGGCAGGAGATTTAAAGATGCTTACTCCTTGGAGGGAAAGTTATGACCAACCTAGATAGCATATTTCAAAAGCAGAGACATTACTTTGCCAACAAGGTCCGTCTGGTCAAGGCTATGGTTTTTCCAGTGGTCATGTATGGATGTGAGATTTGGACTGTGAAGAAAGCTGAGCACCGAAGAATTGATGCTTTTGAACTGTGGTGTTGGAGAAGACTCTTGAGAGTCCCTTGGACTGCAAGGAGATCCAACCAGTCCATTCTGAAGGAGATCAGTCCTGGGATTTCTTTCGAAGGAATGATGCTGAAGCTGAAACTCCAGTACTTTGGCCACCTCATGCGAAGAGTTGACTCACTGGAAAAGACCCTGATGCTGGGAGGGATTGGGGGCAGGAGGAGAAGGGGACGACAGAGGATGAGATGGCTGGATGGCATCACAGACTCAATAGACATGAGTTTGAGTGAAATTCAGGAGTTGGTGATGGACAGGGAGGCCTGGTGTGCTGCCATTCATGAGGTTGCAAAGAGTCAGACACGACTGAGCGACTGAACTGAACTGAACTGATAACAGTAGACAGATGCACAAACTCTTCTCTTTCATTTCAATTTCACCCCTGTCAATGAGCCCATTGCCAATAAGCTTTTCCTAAACTTCTGCCCAGCCCAAGAGCCCATAAGAGATAGAAGATGAAAACTGGAGTGAGATAGATGTGGGTTCAAGTCCCAGCTTCTCCATTTCCTAGTTTAAAGGAGCTACTTTTAATGAACTTCCTTATCTCTGATTTTCTGATTCATAAAATGGGAATCACATTTTTATAGAATGGAGGGGAGAGTGCATGTTACATACAACACTTTGTAAGCTAGAGGCATTGTATGAAATGTAACTGCCATTTCCATTGTGAGCAAGAAATAAGCCAAACAGCTGGGGACCACGTTCAAGAGATGATACTGGTACTTACAGTTCCAAAATGAGGATGTAGGAAGTGGGGGACTCATAGGTGTCATGGAGAGTGACGTACTGGGGGTGCTGCAGGTGCTGAAGCAGGGCAGCCTCGTGAGCAGCCTGCTCCTTTTTCTTCATTTTTTTGCTAACAAATTTCACAGCGACATCTTTGCGAGTAGCTTTGTGAATGCACTTCTTTACTATGGAGAACCGGCCTCTGGAAAACAAAAGGGAGAAAGTGTTTTGCCAAGATTCCTTAATCAACTAGGTATCATTTTATTCAAGGATGTGAGAAGTTTTATCTAAAGTGGTTAGACAGTAACATTTTATTATTATAGAAATCTACTTTTTTTGCATTTTAAAAATATAACATTATCATTCAGAATTGTTAACTATAATATTATCTTTCCTTTCTTAGCATTTGAGGGTTCTCCAAGATGCAAAAAACTAAATAACATTTTTAGTCAATGAACATCAACTATAAGTTCAGTTTCCTGAACAGAGTATATTTCTATAAAATACAATAGTAAGAATATCAAAGAAGGAGGAATTTTGCTCTATGATAATTTCAAAACATTTTCTAAAGAGGCAATTTTTTTTCATCTTATTTTTATATTTCTTATCCTTTTGTTACAGAAAATTTCCTATATACACAAAAGTAGAGAGAAGAGTGTAACAGATCTTCTAAGTACCCAGCAGCCGGTATCAACAATTGTCAACATTTTGCCAAACTTTTATCTATTCTTTACCTATCTCCTGCCCGATTTTTTGTTTTGTTTTGTTTTTCTGGAGTGTTTTAAGTGCATGTTATTTCTCACATAAATATTAAGTTTGCATCTCTAGTTTGACAAGGACATTTAAAAATATACCACCACCACTCCATTTTCACATCTAACAAAATTAAATGCACCTAAATTAGACTGATTCCCAGACTCACCTATAGGCCTATGGAAGGTAGTAAGAAAGTAATACAGAAGGAGAAACTGGTTGGCAATGGAAGGAGAGAGAGGGAGGGTTGAAGAGGTGACAAGGCAGCAACATTCAGAATCTGTCCGTGAGGGGCCCTAACCCAAGAGTAGGGGAGCGAGAAGTCCTAGGGTAGTCCACTCATCTAGCGGAAATGAATGCACCTGATATCATGGCCACCACTAAGATTGTCCAGTTGACTCCTTGACCTGGTTCTGTGTTCACTAAGCAACTTCCTGATAATAACTTTTTTCACTATAAATTTTCCCCAAAGAAGAGAAGGCCCTAATTAACAAAGCAAGTATTAGACAATATTAATTGAATGCCTATTACATGCCAGACATCAATCTTGGCATAGTGAACAAGTATTTGGCCAAGCTGGCAATTCTATTTTACATTATCAAGTAATAAGTTGCCATCCTAGGTTTTAACATCACTCTCTCACTTGTTTCCTATAGGTCACTCCTTCCAGAGGACTTTAAATGCAGGAAAACAACTGATTGCTGAAGAGAGATCTGAATTGGTGGTTATATCACAGTATTGCTACCTTAATTTTTAAAATGTATTTTGTGTTTATCAATGTTATGCATCATTATGGTTTAAAAAGTCATTAGCTTTAGCAAAGTTTGTCATCAAAAGCAGTAATGTCTCATTCTCCATTCATTACCACTTTTCTTCCCCTAGAGGCATTTTAATATATTTTGCTGATTTTTTAGATATTTTCTTCTATGGCACTAAGTATAGTATGTCTTGTATGACTACTTCTTGATTTTTCAATTTTAGTTATTATCTGTTGACATCCCACTATGGAAGATGAGATTTTAGCCTCTTTCCTTCCTTTGTCTCTACTACATAACCACTTTCCCTATTCCCTGTCCTTCTAAGAGAATTATATTATAATCAATATTCAGTTTTTCCATTATTGCAACTATGTGAAGTGCTGGTCACAGTTGAACCTCTAGTAAAATAAGACAATTTTTCACGTTTGTAGTAAAATGCAGTCTTTAATAATTTCTGACAAAGAGTGCATGGGAAATAAGTTGTTTGATATTTACATATCTAAAATATGGTCATTCTACACTTATAATTGATTGTTAGGTTGCTGCTGCTGCTGCTGCTAAGTCGCTTCAGTCGTGTCCAACTCTGTGCGACCCCATAGACGGCAGCCCACCAGGCTCTGCTGTCCCTGGAATTCTCCAGGCAAGAATACTGGAGTGGGTTCCCATTTCCTTCTCCAATGCATGAAAGTGAGAAGTGAAAATGAAGTCACTGAGTCGTGTCCAACTCTCAGCAACCCCATGGACTGCAGCCCACCAGGCTCCTCCATCCATGGGATTTTCCAGGCAAGAGTACTGGAGTGGGGTGGTTAGGTTAGCTGGGTATAATTCTAGGTTGAAAAAAATTTGAAGGAATTATTCTGTTCCCTTCTAACATCTAGTGTGAATGATGATGTTAACTGTTAATGCCCATAGCATTATTATTCCTAACCCTTTGCATATGATTCTTATAAAAATATTTAATTCTCTTTTCACTGAGATTTCTCTCACATTCTTTAGCTCAAAGACCTTTTCTATAGTTTTGCTGGCCAGAAATATTGGATTCCATTAGAATTTTAGCCTCTGCATCATCATATACTTCCATATGAATACCCTTGGAGATAAAGGAGTAAAAGAAAGAAGAAAAAGGTGAAAATAGGGATCTCATTGCTCTCTTCCTGTTTTTTGGCCATAAAGATGGGTTTCTCTGTGCATTGCGCTCCCCGCATCACACAGCACATTCGCTCTGGCTATGTGTGTTACATACAGTAACGTGTATGTTTCCAAGCCGCTCTCTCCCTTTGCCCCACCCTCTCCTTCCCAGGCTGTGTGCACAAGTCTGCCCTCTCTGTCTGCATCACCACTGCTGCCCCGAAAATAGGTGACACAGTACCATCACTCTAGACTCCACGCATATATGTTAGTACATGGTGCTTGTTTTTCTCACTCTGTAGGACAGGCTCTAAACTCATCCACCTCATTAAAACATAGGGGGCCCTTTACAGATTTACTTATCACCCTTGCGTAGGGGCCACGCTAATCTTCTGTTCCATTCCAGGCTTAATATGTGTGCTCCTGGAGTGAGCAATAAATTCATTTTTTTAAAAGAAAGGGAGAAAGGAAGCAAAGAAAGGTAACAGATTTAATAATTATTTCCAGTATGACCTCAGAGTTCTGTGTTGGACAGTATTTTTTATAAAGCTTTTAAAGATCATTTCTATGTTTTTTTTTTTTGAAAGGTAACTGTTTGAAAAGCAATATGGTAAGTGGTTTTGCATAAAACCACAAAGAAAAAATACTTAAGAAACATATAAAGTGGTATCCAGGTGGAGGAATAGGGCAACACAAGGCCAGGTTAGAAAACTACTTTTCACTAAACATATTTCTTATTTTTAAATGATGGAAATATATTTCTTAAAAAGGTAACCAAAAAAAGAATTAGACATGTTACACTGTGGGACTCTGAAAAAACGCAAAGGGAACAGCTATTTGCATCGTAGGTAAGATTTCCAGTGACAGAATAATACCGATTCAAAAAGTGCAACATTGCATGCATTAGATCTCAGATGCAGGAAATTCTACAAGCCAAATAACACCTTTCTCTCTCTCTCGTTTTTATAATGAATAAATTATAACATGGGGGGGGGAGGAGGAATCTACAGAGACTGAGAGACTTAAGGCATTCAGAAACTGACACACACGACTCCTGCGTCCTGTTTCAGAGAAACGGAAACACTCCTGAAGCAGGGAATGTCATCACTGACAGGACAGTTGGTGCTACTGAGGATCGGGAGAGAGAGGATGGGGGAAAGATTAGAATTGCAGTAATGCTTTTTTTTTTTTTTCCCTAAAGATCCTGTCTCTTAATTTTACAGATACACACTAAGATATTTATGGGTGAAATGGTAACGGTAGGTGGGATTTGCTTCTAAATTATTTGTAGAGAGAAAGTGGATAGAGAGACCATGCAAGACAAAACTGGCAGTGAGTGAGCACTTACTGGAGATGACTCATGGGTGTGTGCGTAATTTTCACAAAAGTTTTAAATATTCCATGATAAAAGGCTGAAATAAAAACAGCTAAAATTCCAACTCAGATGGGAGGGCAGAGATGACCTCTGGCTGCTTCACATACCTATCATCCGAGGGTATCTGTTAAAAACACCAGTTCCCCAGTCCCATCTCAGACCTCTTGAGTCAGATTATTTCCTTCTCATCAGGGAAGTCCAGGAAATCACCTTGCATGACTCAAAAAGGTACTCCAGTGACAACAAAGACTATGTCAGAGAAACATGTGAAAAGGTTTAATAAAATCATTTAATGCAACGTGAGA
>SJYV01041545.1:234319-257475 GCA_006410875.1 Neotragus pygmaeus
GAGTGTGGGGGGAGGGGTGGGGGGGAAGTAACTTCAAAACAGGCACATGTACCTAGAAATACATAGGATAAACACACTTATGATGATGTCATCTAAGACCTTGAGGGGCTTTATAGAGTCAATTTGGGCCAAAAAAAAATGTTTTGGGTTTCCTTTCTTGGAAAACCAGAAATGACCTGGAGTCAAGACTGCCTAAGGTTCAAGCCCATATGGGAAGATTTCAAGCTGCATTTATGGAGAGTCTACTACAAATGAGGCGCTGAGCAAAGGATTTTCATGCATTAATTCAGGGTTCAGCAAATTGTGGCTCATAAGCCAAACCTAAGGCACTGCCTGGTGGTGCTAATAAAGCTTCACTGGAGCATATCAGGTCCATTCCCTTAGATATTGTCTAGAGCTGTTCTCATGCTATTACAGCAGAGTTGAACAGTTGGAACAGAGGCCTTAGAAGCTCCAAAAGCCTAAACTATTTACTATCTGGCTCTTGACAGACAGAGTTGGCTGGCCCGTATTCAGTCTGTGATAACTTTTAAAGATCCCTTCATGGATCACAGCCTTGTCATGGCACAGGGGCTTGTGTAACTCAGTGAATCTATGAGCCATGCAGTGCGGGGCCACCCAAGACAGGTCATAGTGAGGAGTTCAGACAAAACATGGTCCACTGGAGGAGGAATGGCAGCCCACTCCAGTATTCTTGCCACGAGAACTCCACGGACACTATGAAGAAGCAAAAAGATATGACACCGGAAGACGAGCCCCCCAGGTGGGAAAGTGTCCAACGCTGCTGGGGAAGACCAGGGGGCAATTATGAACAGCTCCAGAAAGAATGAAGTGGCTGGGCCAAAGCAGAAATGACGCTCAGCTGCGAGAGTGTCTGGTAGTGAAAGTCAAGTCTGATGCTGCAAGGAATAATATTGCATAGGAATCCGGAGTGTTAGGTCCATGAATCAAGGTAATTGGATGTGGCCAAGCAGGAGATGTTAAGAGTGAATCACAAGCTGGAATCAAGATTGCCAGAAGAAATATCAACAACCTCAGATACGCAGATGATACCACCCTAATGGCAGAAAGTAAAGAGGATCTAAAGAGCTTCTTGATGAGGGTGAAAGAGGAGAGTGAAAAAGCTGGCTTACAACTCAACATTCAAAAACCAGAGATCACGGCATCCGGTCCCATCACTTCACGCAAATAGATAGAGAAAATGCAGAAGCAGTGACAGATTTTATTTTCTTGGGCTCCAAAATCACTGCAGAAGGTGACTGCAGCCATGAAATCCAAAAACAGCTGCTTCAGCGTGTATACCTGTGGCGGATTCATGTTGATGTATGGCAAAACCAATACAATATTGTAAAGCAATTAACCTCCACTTAAAATAAATAAATTTATATTTTTAAAAAATCAGTTGCTTCTTGGAAGGANTATACCTGTGGCGGATTCATGTTGATGTATGGCAAAACCAATACAATATTGTAAAGCAATTAACCTCCACTTAAAATAAATAAATTTATATTTTTAAAAAATCAGTTGCTTCTTGGAAGGAAAGCTAGGACAAACCTGGACAGCGTACTAAAATGCAGAGACATCATTTTGCCAAAAAAGGTCTGTACAGTCAAAGCAATGGTTTTTACAACAGTCATGTACAGATGTGAGACCTGAACCATAAAGAAGGCTGAGCGCCGAAGAATTGATGCTTTCGAACTGTGGTGCTCTTGAGAGTACCTTGGACTGCAAGGAGATCAACCCAGTCAATCTTCAAAGAAATCAACCCTGAAAATTCATTGGAAGGACTGATGCGGAAGCTCCAATACTTTGGCCACCTGATGGGAAGAGCCAGCTCATTGGAAAACACCCTGATGCTGGAAAAGACTGAAAGCAAAAGGAGAAGGGGACGACAGAGGATGAGATTGTTAGAGCATCACGGATATGAGTTTGAGCAAACTCCAGGAGATAGCGAAGGACAGGGAGGCCTGGCGCACTGCAGTCCAAGGGATTGCAAAGAGTGGGACATGGGGCTTGGCGACTGAACAGCTATGACAGCTGCTACAGAACCGTGTTAGAAGAGCACCATCGATCTGCTTCCTGGAGCCCTGAGGAAGTCAAGGACTGTGCTGAGTAAGTACAACACTTAGGATCAAACTAAAAAGGCCAACTCCATTGAACAGAACTCAAAGCCTCATGCCTGGGACTCACCTTCTGGCTGTAGAAACGTGAGTCAGCATCGTCGCAGACCTGCAGGGTGGACAGCATCGGCCGAGGACCCCCCTTCAGTCCCCAGGGGCTGCTCTCTGGGCCTCTCCCGAGGCTCCGTCAGTGCTGTGCTGGCACAGAAGCCGCTCGGCTCCCGCCCGGCCGCCTCCTCCTCCGCTCTGGCGTCTCGGGCGGACGTTTCCTCTTTCTGAGGCGCAGAGCTGGTAGCGCCCNTTTTTTTTTTTTTTTTTTGGTCTAAGACAGTTGACCTAAGGAAGAAATCACTGATTTTCCATTCTGCTTTCATTGACCTGTCTTCTCTAATACACTTAATGCCTCAAAGATTATTATGATGTTTGGATGCTTTTTACATTTTACCATCATTTCAATAGTTGTCCCTATTAACTCCACCATTTTAGAGTTCTTTAGTATTCTCTACGATGGGCAACGGGCTTCCCCAGTGGCTCAGTGGCAAAGAATCTGCCTGCAATGCAAAAGACATGTATTTGATCCCTGGATTGAGAAGATCTCTTGCAGGAGGAACAACCCAGTCCAATGGCAACCCACTCCAGTATTCCTGGCTGGAGGGTCCCATGGACAGAGGAGTCTGGTGGGCAATAGTCCATAGGGTCACAAAGTGACTTAGCATACATGCACGCATAGTGGGCAGATATACTGAGGAAGAAAATCAAAGGTAAAATTATGACTGAGTCAGCCAAGAATGTCATTGAGCCAATATAGCTTTAGGAAAATATGCCATAGAGTTGTCTATTGTAGCTATTTTAAGGTAGATAAGTAACTTCCTTGAATAAATTAGAATGTTAGCTAAACCACTATTCCACAGAATTTAAGGCTAACTATTCACTTCTGAATATAAAGAAAACAGAGTAAGTAATTAATTAATATTTATTGGATTTTTATTTAAAAGTTATGTTTTAAAGAAAAAATATTGGTTACTATAAATTCCTTGAAAAGTTGTCATTAATGGGAAAAAACTAAAAAGAAATCAAGGCAAGTAATAAAATATGCATATTTTAAATACAGTTTTCATTTTCACCACTGGGGTAGATATGTCTAATACACCTCAATGTACACAACTTTTGGAGGTTCACCCACTAAGACTATAGGAGAAAGAGCATGTTCCTTTCTTTACCTATTCTTACTTTCACAACTTCATCATCTATCCCACCCCCAAAAAAGTACGGGTCTATTGCCTCTTACAAAATAATGTATATATGTATAATTTATAAGATGTTTCTGAAGTTTCCAATGTGTTCTCTCATTTTTTTCTTTATTAATTTTTAAACCACCATTTTCATTGCCCAGATAATTTTTGCAGTCTATTAGTCCATGATGCAGACAAGGCCCTTTGGAGGATTTCAGATAAGAATTTAGCGGAATGATAGTCATTTTACCTTAGGGGAAAAAATCACTTCATTTCCTTCACATACATGGTAATTTTTATCCTTCATAGATGATTTAGAGGACTTCTTCCTGCACATACTATGTGGGAAATATATTATTTGTAAATATGTAGTAAGAGCACACTGTATACTTTCTAGGGTAGGATGTTATCCAGCTCTCAAAGTTTCCGAAAGTGCAGCTGAAGATTGACAATAGATGACAAAAGAAAAAAAGCCACTAGACTTACTATGGAAGGTGATCAGATCATACTTAGAGTGGAAAGCTTCCCTGTTGACAGAACAGAATTGTGTCCAGAAAAGAAATAGTGTTCCTATGCCCTGTCAGCCCCTTGGAACTGGATTAAAACTAATGGATTCTAAAATTTATGCTTGATGAAAGAATAAAACATCTGAAATTACTACAACACAGAGAGAGCTGAAAGAATCACTAATGTAACTCTTGGAGAACTAGTTCTCCCTGCCATCAATTTATATTGCTACGGCATATATCTTATATACAGAATGTCAAAACTAGCTTTCCAAGACATTCAGAAGTTGTCTGAATCGTGTGCTCATGCACATGCATGAGTACAATACTATATGCCTGATGAATATAGGTAGACCTTCTTTCTTGCAAAAATGCTGGCTACTGGTTTTAATTTAGGTTGAAAGTGAATTTTGGTTTGCTGATGGGGTTCTGTAGGGTCGTTTCCCAGGAGTTGGAGGGAGTGGATGGACAATACGAGTCCTGAGTCATTTAGTAGAACCAAGAGAAGTGGGGAGAGCTGGGCCAGTAAAAGGAAGATATATGAAGCTTCCTTCTGGGCAGGAAAGGGAGCCAGTATGATAATATCAAGGGCCAGCAAAAGAAAACATGCCCCTTAAAGGCCATATGACTACTGGGAGACAACATCCCAAAAAAAAAAAGAGAGAGAGAGAATAACAGTGAAGAAGCCTGGGTCCACTAGGTATCTGGCCCATTCTTACCTGCAAGTTAGTTCAGACCTAATAAAGAAACTGGTCAGGGACCAGGGACAAAGCGTGGAGACTCAGTGTATTCCTCATGCTATGCTAGACATTTATTATTTTTGTTATCATTTTCAAGTATGGAAACTGAGTTTCAGAGAGGTTGTGTAACTTGTCCAAAGCACACAGCTAGTAACTGGTGGAATAAGGGTTTGAACCTCACTTTTAGCTGACTTCAGATCTATGTTGTTATGATACATTATTTTTCAAGTTTGGGAAAGAAGGAAGGAAATCATTTTAAAAAGTAAAGACTAAGCTTCTATGTGCAGAAATTACATCAGGCCTTATGAATAACCAAAGCAAGTAAAGATCTGGAATATTATTTTTTTATAAAGGGAGACAGAAGAATTGGGGATTGTGTTAGAGAAGCAAGGACTGGTGAGATGAACTGGACAATATTTTATTCTTGAATATTATTATGTTGTCTAAATCTTGAAGCATTTTCATGAATATAATACCGGTTGTTCTTGAATTAATTGAAGACAATATACAAGGAAATTAACTTTAGTGCCAACAATTAAAAACCAATTTGTTGCTTGTGAGTATCTTGACAAAAGAATACTGAAAGGCTGAGATAGGCTACCTGAAATATCTGCTATACATGTCCTCATTGTGCATTCCTCCTTAATTGTAGATTCTTGCTTAGTGTTTGCCTGACACAAACAGAATAATCAATAAGAATTTTAGGAATGAACAGATGACCGAATGAATGAGAACTTTTCCTACCCAGCCTGGGAATTCATGAATGCCTTAGTAAAAGGAATGACACCTGAACGGTGGGCCAGTTTCTGGAAAGAAGAATGGAAATTGAGAGGTCATGACTTTGCTAAAAGTCAGAGAAAGGAAAATGACTTCCCTGCCTGCCAGCTGCCTTCTCAGGTCAAAAGACATGTCTCCTCTAGGACATTTTAAGTAACACTAAACGATGTATTATTAGAACATGATTTCTGAATTTAAAAAAATTATTTAGGATCAAAATATGTTTATGCATATTTAAATAACAGTTTTTAGGCAGTGTCTTTCTTAGAACTTATGAGCTATTTGGGGGACTATACCTCCATAATTTTGTTTTAGAATGGCTTGTCTTTAAAGTTTTAAAAGCAAGTGGTGATGATATTCACCCATGAGATCTCCTATAAATAAGAGTTTGCCTGAGGGAACAAGGTTTTAGATGCCTTTTTGATTTTTACAAGATAGTTCACTCAGAATTGTAAAGGAAATGGTATAGATAAGCAATGGTTTGTTTATTTTAATATTACATTTGAAGTATTCATCAGTAGAAGGCATAGAATTATCTGTCCAACAAAGACCTAGTAGAGCTAACAAATTTGCTATAATATCTGAAAAAGCTTGAACTTTTAAAAACTGATTTTTTGCAATGAGAATAATGAATAAAGTTGAGAGAACTCATAACATTTGCACCCTCACTGAACATAAAATAGAAAAATAATTTTCACCTTACCTAGTTAACGATGCTTTAGGTTTTATTAGCACATCTTAATATTTAAATTAGAGATTTATGCCTTTGTTTAATATTTTTAAGATATAGTAGAAAATAAGTCTCCATAGCCAGGAAAAGTATAGAATAATTCAGTTTCACATTGGGATTATTATCATTGAGCCTGATGTGTAGCAGTGCTGTGCACAACACATACATCTCTATGCTGTGGTCTCTGTTATCAGTGCATTTTCCCTCTCTCTACCTTTTAAAAGTTTAGCCTTTTTTACGTTCCAGCTTAAATTCCATCTCTTCCATGATACTTCCATCCCAGCCATGAGCTGCAAGTGGCTTCTGTCTGCCCTTACACTACAGTATCATTTATTGGTAAGACTCTCTGTGCTGTGTGCTGTGCTCAGTCACTCAGTTGTGTCCAGCTCTGTGTGACCCTGTGGACTGTAGCCCACCAGGCTCCTCTGTCCTTGGAGATTCTTCAGGCAAGAATACTGGAGTGGGTTGCCATGCCCACCTCCAGGGGATCTTGCCAACCCAAGGATCCAACACAGGTCTCCCGCATTGCAGGCGGATGCTTTACCATCTGAGTCACCAGGGAAGCTAAGACTCTTTAGTGATCAATTACAGAAGCCCACTTACACTATTGAAGCAAACAATAAGAAATGTATTATGATGATGCTGTGCTATCTCCTGGAACCTCAAGGTAGGTATCTGCTAGCCCCCAGAAAGTCACTAGGAATTACAACTAGAACCAGGAAGTAAAATCAGAAAAACAATGATAGCAAAGGTTTGTGTCATATGTATTGTTCTGCTCAGGCCACTTGACAGAATACCATAGACTGGGCAGCTTTAAGCTGAAGGCTGAAAAGTCCAAGATCTTCATGCTAGGCCATTTGTCTAAATTTTGTCTAAAATTTAGGGTTTGAGCCTCAATTCAGGAAAAGGTCTCTCTTCCTGTCTTGCAGATAGCTGCTTTTTCTCTATGTCCTCAAATGCCCTTTCTCTGTGTATATACAAGTAGAGAGAGACAGAGAGGTCTTCTTGTAAGGCCACCAATCCTATAGACCAGGACTCCATCTTTATGGCCTCATTTAACCTTAATTACTTGCTAATAGCTTTAACTCTAAATATAATCACACTGGGAATTAAGGCTTCAACACATGAATTTTGAGAGAACACAAGTCAGTCCATAGCATCTTATTCCTTAATTACCAGGCCTTATTATAAGCATTTTACATATAATAGGTTATTCAAAGCTTTCAAGGATTCTATGAGTTAGATACAGTTATAGATGAGGAAATGGAGAAGGAAAGGCAACCCACTCCAGTATTCTTGCCTAAAGAATCCTGTGGACAGAGGAGCCTGGTGGGCTGCTGTCCATAGGGTCACATAGAGTCAGACACGACCGAAGCAACTTAGCAGGCATGCATGCATTGGAAGGAAATGGCAGCCCACTCCAGTATCCTTGCCTGGAGAATCCCTGGGACGGGAGGAGCCTGGTGAGCTGCCGTCTATGGGATCGCACAGAGTCAGACACAACTGAAGTGACTTAGCAGCAGCAGCATAGATGATGAAACGGAAGCTGAAAAAAGATGAATTAACGTGCCCAAAGTCTCATAATTTATAAATGATGAAGCCAAGTTTAAACACAGCTGTCTGGCTATAGGGTGCATGCCCTTGGACACTGAGCTAAACTCCTCCTCTGGAAACCAATAGGACTCCCTCTATCATCTCTGCGTCTATGTCAGTGTTTGTTCATCTTGCAGCATAACTTCCTCTGCTTTTTCAGTTTACAGAGAGGAATATAGGCTAGCCCTCAGTCCCAGAGTTTCCACTTTGCAAATCTTTCAGGCCCCATCCCAAATGAGAATTGTGCTACCAATGTGGGTCAGCTTTGTCCTCTGTAGTACCTAACAATATTGATTAAAGACCAGGAAAAATGATTATTATGCGTTGCTCTAACTGCTTATACTCAACGTGTGTTGCACTTGCAGTCAAAATGGGTGACTCTTGCTCTGCTTGGATGCACTCGTCTTGTTTTACTGCTATTTACGCCTGAAATGGCACCTTGATTCAGATGCCTTCCTTTGAGGCAAGCTTAATTGTTGAGGGTATTTTCATAAGGTGTTCATCTTCCTGCCTAAGGAAATATTTGCAAAAGATATGTTTTCTTTTTACTTTTTTTCAAATTGTTAAGAAAAAAAGTTATCCAACTGGAAAAGGAAAAACCAAGAAAGATAGACAAAACTTATTTGCTTGTTTAGCTCCATGGACAGCTATTTGAATCCCTCTGCTCCTAAGAGAACTCTCTGTGGTTTGGGCAGCTTTGTGGGGATAAGGATTACCTTCATGATGTGAAAGAAATTTGGCTGAACTAACCCTTTTCAGGACGGCCTTTTGTTTGGCTGTTAGTGGTTTCCCAGGCATGTTCATATCCCACCATAACTTTCAATCCTTCTCTGTATCTGATTAAGACAAAAACTAAATGGATTTGTAGACAGACAGTCTTCGTGTCAGCTCCCACTTCTGCCATTTTACAAGCAATGTGATCTTCGACAAGTTACTGAACTTCTCTGAGTCTATTTACTAATCCATAACGTGGAAACGATGCTCATATCATAAAACTGCTATGCAAATTAAATAAGAGTATATCTTAGTATCTTGTCTGTTTTAGACGCTCAACAACAGTGGCTTTGTTTTCCAATTCTTTGTTAAGAAAATATGAACATAAATAAAAATATGTGGTGAACTGGACTCTTATAGGCAGTTACCATTCCCTTACATATAAGATTGTTTGATTCCCTTACGGTTAGTGAACCCACAAGACTGTTTGAAGGGAAATTTAGTACTACATGATATCAAAGTGTATTGGAGAAATAACTTAAAACTTTTCTTCAATGGCCTTAAAGGAATAGACAAAATTTCCACTATTGTGAACCAAATGCTTTAATTCAAAAAACTAAAACTAAGTATTGAAAAATAGCCATACTGTAGTATCAACATACTGCCACTTGAGGCACAATTTTTGAAGACTAGAAAAATTTTGTAACATTCAGTTCAGTTCAGTCACTCAGTCGTGTCCGACTCTTTGCAATCCCATGAATCGCAGCAGGCAAGGCTTCCCTGTCCATCACCATCTCCCGGAGTTCACTCAAACTCACGTCCATCTAGTCAGTGATGCCATCCAGCCATCTCATCCTCGGGGGTCCCCTTTTCCTCCTGCCCCCAATCGCTCCCAGCATCAAAGTCTTTTCCAATGAGTCAGCTCTTCACATGAGGTGGCCAAAGTACTGGAGTTTCAGCTTCAGCATCATTCCTTCCAAAGAAATCCCAGGGTTGATCTTCAGAATGGACTGGTTGGATCTCCTTGCAGTTGAAGGGACTCTCAAGAGTCTTCTCCAACACAACAGTTCAAAAGCATCTTCTTCAGCGCTCCACCTTCTTCACAGTCCAACTCTCACATCCATACATGACCACAGGAAAAACCATAGACTTGACTAGACGGACCTTAGTCGGCAAAGTAATGTCTCTGCTTTTGAATATGCTATCTAGGTTGGTCATAACTTTCCTTCCAAGGAGTAAGTGTCTTTTAATTTCATGGCTGCAGTCACCATCTGCAGTGATTTTCGAGCCCCCCAAAATAAAGTCTGACACAATTTCCACTGTTTCCCCATCTATTTCCCATGAAGTGATGGGACCAGATACCATGATCTTAATTTTCTGAGTGTGGAGCTTTAAGCCCACCTTTTCACCCCCTCTTTCACTTTCATCAAGAGGCTTTTTAGCTCCTCTTCACTTTCTGCCATAAGGATGGTGTCATTTGCATACCTGAGGTTACTGATATTTCTCCCATCAATCTTGATTCCAGCTTGTGCTTCTTCCAGCCCAGCATTTCTCATGATGTACTCTGAATATAAGTTAAAGAAGCAGGGTGACAATATACAGCCTTGACATACTCCTTTTCCTATTTGGAACCAGTTTGTTGTTCCATGTCCAGTTCTAACTGTTGTTTCCTGGCCTGCATGCAGGTTTCTCAACAGGCAGTTCAGGTGGTCTGGTATTCCCATCTCTTTCAGATTTTTCCACAGTGTATTCTGAGCCATACAGTCAAAGGCTTTGGCATACTCAATTAAGCAGAAATAGATGTTTTTCTGGAATTCTCTTGCTTTTTAGATGATCCAGTAGATGTTGGCAGTTTGATCTCTGGTTCCTCTTCCTTTTCTAAAATCAGCTTGAACATCTGGAAGTTCACAGTTCACATATTGCTGAAGCCTGGCTTGGAGAATTTTGAATGTTACTTTACCAGTGTGTGAGATGAGTGCAACTGTGCAGTAGTTTGAGCATTCCTTGGCATTGCCTTTCTTTGAGATCGGAATGAAAACTGNTTGCCACCTCTTCTTAATATCTTCTGCTTCTTTTAGGTCCATACCATTTCTGTCCTTAATTGAGCCCATCTTTGCATGAAATGTTCCCTTGGTGTCTTTAATTTTCTTGAAGAGATCTCTAATCTTTCCCATTCTATTGTTTTCCTCTATTTCTTTGCATTGTTCACTGAGGAAGGTTTTCTTCTCTCTCCTTGTTATTCTTTGAAACTCTGCATTCAGATGGGGATATCTTTCCTTTTCTCCTTTGCTTTTTGTTTCTCTTCTTTTCACAGCTATTTGTAAGGCCTCCACAGACAGCCATTTTGCTTTTTTGCATTTCTTTTTCTTGGGGATGGTCTTGATTCCTTTATTCTGTACAATGTCACAAACCTCTGTTCATAGTTCGCATATATTCACATGTATCTATCATTATAATATCTTACAGAGTATTTTTACTGCCCTAAAAACTCCATGTGCTCTGCTATGCATCCTTCTTACTCCTCATTTGCTGGCAATTACTGATCTTTTTATTATTTCCATAGTTTTGCCTTTTTTCAGTGTCATGTAGTTGGAATCATACAGTATGTAGCCTTATCCGATTTGATTATTTTCTTAGTAGTATGCACTTAATTTCCTTCATGCTTTTTTCACGTCTTGAAAGCTCATCTATTTTTAGTGCTAAATAACAGTCCATTGTCTGGGTATACCAGTTTGTTTACTCATTTTCCTACTGAAGAACATCTTGGTTGCTTCCAAGTGTTTGACAATTATCAATAAAGCTATGACAAACATCCATGTGATGTGTGAGCTTTAGTGAATGTGCCTAATACCTCCCATTACCTTATATTCATTTCATTTGTTTTCTGTTTTGTGATTATGTTGCTCCCATTCTCACCAGTATTTGCAGTTGTCAGAGTTCTGGGTTTTGGACAGTCTGATAAGTGTGTGGTAGCATTTCTGTTGTTTTAATTTGCATTTCTCCTATGACATATGANCCTCCCATTATCTTATATTCATTTCATTTGTTTTCTGTTTTGTGATTATGTTGCTCCCATTCTCACCAGTATTTGCAGTTGTCAGAGTTCTGGGTTTTGGACAGTCTGATAAGTGTGTGGTAGCATTTCTGTTGTTTTAATTTGCATTTCTCCTATGACATATGATGTGGAGCATTTTTTCAAATGCTTATTTGCCATCTGTATATCTTCTTGTGAGATATCCGTTAAGGTCTTGGGATAATTTTTTAAACTGTTTTTTTTTTTTTCCATTCTGAATTTTAAGTGTTGTTAGCCTGGAAAATCCCACAGACAGAGGAGCCTGGGAGGCTGCAGTCCATGGGGTCACAAAGAGTCGGACATGAATGAGTGACTTCACTTTTCATTTTTCACTTTCATGCATTGGATAAGGCAATAGCAACCCACTCCAGTGTTCTTGTCTGGAGAATCCCAGGGATGGTGGAACCTAGTAGGCTGCTATCTATGGGATTGCACAGAGTTGGACACAACTGAAGTGACTTAGCAGCAGCAGCAGCAGCAGCATATTTTGGATAACACTTCTTTATCAGATATTTCCTTTGCAAATACTTTCTCCAAATCTGTGTTCTTATTCCTTTGACATCTTTTGTAGAAGTTTTTAATTTTAATGAAATTATGTTCATCAGTTTTTCTCGTCATGGATTGGGCTTAGGTATAAAATTTAGGTATTATATCTAAAATGCCATCACCAAGCCCAAGTCACCTACGTTTTCTCCTATGTGATCTAGCGATTTTGTAATCTATGTTTAGGTCTCTGATTTATTCTGAGTTAATTTATTTGAAGGATGTAAGATATGGATCTAGATTCTTCCTTTTTTGGTATATAAATACTCAGTTTTCCAGCACTGTTTATGAAAATACTAGCTTAGCTCCATTATATGGTCTGTGCTTCTTTGTCAAACATTAGTTGACTATATTTTTTTGTCTGTTTAGTCCCTCGGTTGTGTCCCACTCTTTGTGAATCCATAGATCTGCAGCACGTCAGTCCATCCGTGAGTTTGCTCACATTCATGTTCATTGAATCTGCAATGCCGTCCAACCATCCAATTCTCTGTTACAACCTTCTCCTATTTCCTTCAATCTTTTCCAGCATCTGAGTCTTTTCCAATGAATCACTTCTTAGCCCTGATGGCCAAAGTATTGAAATTTCAGCTTTGGCACCAGTAATTCCAATGAATAATCAGGACTGATATCTTTAGGACTGACTGTTTTGATCTCCTTGCTGTCCAAGGGAATCTCAGGAGTCTTCTCCAGCCCTACAGTTTGAAAGCATCAATTCTTCAGCACTCAGCTTTCTTTACAGTCCAGCCCTCACATCCATACATCACTACTGGAAAAACCACAAATTCAACTATACAGATCTTTGTCGGCAAAGTGATGTCTCTGCTTGTTAATACACTGTCTAATTTGTCAGAGCTTTTCTTCCAAGGAACAGGCTTCTTTTAACTTCATGGCTGCAGTTACTGTCCACAGTGATTTTGGAGTCCAAGAGAATAAAGTCTATAACTGCTTCCATTTTTGCTCCATCTATTCCTCATGAAGTGATGGGACCAGATGCCATGATCTTATTGTTTTTGATGTTGAGTTTTAAGCCAGCTTTTTCACTCTCCTCTTTCACCTTCATCAAGAGGCTCTTCAGTTTTTCATATTTTTCTGCCATCAAGGTGGTATCATCTGCATATCTGAGGTTATTGATATTTCTCCTGACAATCTTAATTTCAGCTTGAGCTTCATCCAGCTTGACATTTCGCATGATGTACTCTGCATGTAATTTAAATAAGCAGGTTATCAATATACAGCCTTGACATGCTCCTTTCCCAATCTGGAACCAGTCCGTTGTTCCATGTCAAGTTCTAACTGTTGCTTCTTGACCTGTGTACAGGCTTCTCAGGAGGCAGGTAAGGTGGTCTGGTATTCCCATATCTTTAGGAAGTTTCCATATATTTTTGTGATCCACACAGTCAAAGACTTTAGCATAGTCAATGAAGCAGATGTTTTATGGTATCCCCTTGCTTTTTCTATGATCCAATGGATGTTGACAATTTGGTCTCTGGTTCCTCTGCCTTTCTAAACCCAGCTTGTACATGTTGAAGTTGTCTGTTCATGCACTGTTGAAGACTAGTTTGAATGATTTTGAGCATTACCTTGCTAGCATGTGAAATGAGTGCACTTGTGTCATAGTCTGATCATTATTTTACATTGCCCTTTGGGATTTTGATGAAAACTGACCTTTTCCATCTTTTGGCCACTGCTGAACTTTCCAAATTTGCTGGCACATTATGTGCAGCACTTTAGCAGCATCGTCTTTTAGGACTTGAAATAGATCAGCTGAAATTCCATCACCTCCACTAGCTTTGTCCATTATAATGCTTCCTGAGGCCCACTTGACCTCACAGGGTGTCTGGCTCTAGGTGAGTGACTATATTTATTGGAGTTTATTTTTGAATTCTTTATTCTGTTCAATTGATCTGTTTCTCTATTCTTTCACTCACACCACACTGTTTTGATTACAGTAGTTTTACAGTTCAGTCTTGAAGTTCAGAAAAGTCAATTTCAGCTTTGTTCTTCTTCAATATTGTGTTGATTATTCTGGGTTTTTACCTTTCCATATAAATGTTAGTATCAGTTTGTCAGTATTCACAAAATAACATGTCCCATGGTTTCAATGCAATCTCAACCAAAATCCCAGCAAGTTAAGTTTACATTTATTTCCCCAGGTAATTACAGAAACATCCAAATGAACTTTTTGTCCAAACCAATGTGGCATGCCTCAAAATTGACATACAGTTCTCCCTTAGCCCTCCAGAAAAAACTTAAAATTCAAGCAATATACTCTATAAGAAAGCTCACTGATAAAGCCTACATAAGCCAATTTAATTCAACATTGGTTTGTAAGGTGGCATATTTTTTTTTTTCCCCATGGTCTTCCTTTTATTTTCATTCTGAGACTAGTCACCAAATCACACATCTATACATCTTTTCTCTTAAAACCTATACTCTCATATACTGAAAAACTTCCCAAAAGGAAAACATCACTATTTTTGTTTTTGATAATTTTAACTATATTTGTTATAATGTTTTCTGAATTTCCCTGGTTCTACTTCTTTACCACTACTTTCATGTTGTAGGTTTCAAAGTATTTTAACCCTTAGTGTGTTTCAAAACCCGTAAATTTTGTATCATGTTTGAAAAAATAAAATGTGCATAGAGAATGATCACACTGTTTATCTTGTAGCTCTTCATCACTATATGTTTCTTTAACTCTACTTTCACTAGTTAAAGCCTTAGGAGTCAGCTTCACAACTTTTCATTGCATATATATATATATATAAACATATATATGTTACTTTGAACTCTCTTGTCCTAACTTAATTCTTTCTCTAACATGACCATCTTAATATCCCATCCAACAAATATTACCATAATAATAAATTATTTTATTTGTAACTCAAAATTACTGTAAAACAAAATTTGAATGTCATTATGTGAAGGATTTCCCCTAAGCAATCTTCAAACACCTCTTTCTGTGATATTTTATGCAATGAATGGTCATAAATTTTCTTTAGATTGCTTATCATAGAATTATAATGCATATAATATTTTTTGCTATGTTAGTAAAAATCACATTGCTAGAGTCATTCTCAACATTGCTATGTGATACATATACTACGATGAATTTCATTTGTTTTTTGGAGGTCTCAGTATATAATCTTTCCCTAGGGAACAGATGGAGAAAGTCCTAAGAAAATGAAGTAAAAAAGCAGAAGCAAATGTTTTGCCCCAAATTGCTGTTATTTATTAAGCACTTATAACTGTCCTCCTAAGAGGTATGAAGTTAAATATTTTGAATTATTACTTTAAAAAATTCCAATCACATTCTTTTCATAGTCATTGTGTGTATGCTTAGTTGCCCAGTCATGTCCGACTCTTTGTGACCACACAGACTGCATCCTACTAGGCTCCTCTGTCCTTGAGGATTCTCCAGGCTAGCATATGGGAGTGATTGCCATGCCCTCCTCCAGGGGATGTTCTGATACCAGGGATCAAACTCAGGTCTCCCGCATTGCAGGTAGATTATTTACTATCTGAGCCACCAAGAATATTGGAATGGTTAGCCTATCCCTTCTCCAGGGGATCTTCCCGACTCAGGGATCAAACTGGGATCTCCTGCATTGCAGGCAGATTCTTTACAAACTGAGCTTTCAGGGAAGCTCCTCACTGGCCATAAAGGTGTTCAAATTATTGAATTCTCAGCTATAAGCTTATTTGAAGGACACTTTTATGTCAATTTCCCTCAGTCACTGATAAACTTTTATTTAGCCTCTTGAAATCTCACTATACATTCCCATGGGCTCTGTTCTGTGAATTTTTCAGACTAAATAAGGAAGTAATATGTTTTCTTTGAGGATTATTTTTTCTACATATTTAAGGTTTTGTCCTTTCCTTCTTCTCAAATAGAAACTAGCTATTTTGATTGTGTGTCAAATTGTTATTTATCAAATCTTCAATTCGATTCCATTTGATATCTCTTCCCTGGTCTGTGAAATTATTGCTTGTGACACCACTTATCTGGAAAGTTGTTTTTATAGACATAAGAGTGAGCAATCTAAAAGATATTTTAGTTGTTTTACTTGTGGTAGGGAAAAGGTGAGAAATTTACAGCCCATGTTATTCCTAGATGCATTTGTATCTGTTATCTGTTATTTTATTTGGTGTAAAATTTCAACCTTTGGATATTAAAACTATAAAGTTGAATAACTTACATAATTTTAACATTTATTTTCCAAAGCTCAGTTGAAATTATATTTAAATAGTTTTTAAAATATTAACTATTATATTTAGATAAAATAATTTATTTCAATGATATTCAGTCATCTAAACATCCAGTTTCCTGTTTCAAATAATTGTTACATATATATTCCATAAAATATTCTTCATTTCTTCCAGTTTTTCCACTGACTTTAATTCCTAGGTCTTTCAATATCATTTTCCATCACTCACTGTAACCCTGAACTTTGGGATACAGCTTTTTTCCCTTTTTGGTTTTCATAATTCAGTTTATGGGAAACTAAAGTCTTGAGATGTGGTGGGTGCAAATCCAAATAGTCTGTTAATTTCAACCCATAGAATTAGGTAATCATATTACTGCTGTTAGATATACTACATGCTTATTTTCCATTGCTTCTCTACAGTGATAATGTACTAGAATGAAAATCATGGAACAAAGCCAAAAAAAAAAAATAAAAGAAGGAACAAAGATAAGTGTACCCTGAATAAACAGTCACAATTAGATACATTAATTTATGTGTAATAATTTGTGTAATATATTAAGTAGTTTGCTAACAAGTTTCTATGATGCTCACTTCTTTTTTAAGAAAGTTATCTAAATCTAGTGACAAGAACATTAGTCAGAAGCAAATGTGAAGTAGTTTCCACTGGCAGGGATTCAGGAAAGGGATGCCAATGTTTCTTAACCTTGATTGTAATGGAAAAGATAAATAATCACTTAACACAAAAATTGTAACAGAAGGAGTAGCATATTGTATGCACCCAATCCTTATGGCATAAGCTACAATTATATGCCAAAAATCATAAATTGAAAATACAGCCTTTAGATATCAGGATACTGTTAGTGAGCTCCCTCAAATATATTTATGGCAGAAATCTTAATAAAATCACACACAAAATGAAAAGATGCTCTTGAGGATAAACATAAGAAGAGATGCTGACTAGAAATGCTATTTAAAAATTAAGAATTTTAGATTAAAATATTAAATTTAGTCCTACATATCTTATACCTGGAAAGCACAGAAAAGAAAATATATATATATATCTAAGATAACTAAATATATGTGTATATATATATATATATATATATATATATATATATATCTTAGTTCACTTCCACAGATAACCAATGTGATCATTTTTATACCATTTATATTTTTTATTCTATCATATATACTTTATATTAAATTCTAAGTTCTATTTTATTTTTATTTTTAAAAACATTAAGCACACTTATTCCTTAAAAATAATAAATTTGGAGATAAATTATGCTTCTGTATCATAATTTACTTAACTTATTCACCTATAGTTAAGTAATTAGTTATGAAGTTTTGTTTTAAAATTGATGATAATTACCTCCAAATCACACTTGGAAATGAACTTTTTTTTTTCTAGTTTTAGTTCATTATATTAGATTAGTGTTTATGTAATGGAACTAAAAGTTCAAACCATCATTAAGTGGTGCCAGTTTGTTTTTCCAAGTAGTTATACTAATTTACCTTCCCACAATGATGCAAGATTTATCACAACAACATTGTATATTTTTATTTTTTACCTTTGATAACTTGTAAGCAGGGAATTATATGTGTCTTTTATTTAGGGTGCATTTTACTCTTGGTAAAATTTCTTATATTCCATTTTTTATCTTTTAAAGTAATAATGGTCATTGCTTTTTATACATACATGAATATTAAACTTTTTCTTTTAATTTCCATTATTGCTTTTAATTTAGGAAAATTTCCTCTGTAGAGTTTATAAAGACATATTTAAATATCTCAATGATTTTAATTTTATTGTTTACCATTTTAATCAATCTAAAATTGATTTCTGGTATCACATAATTTTTTATTTTTGCAATAATCATTTATTATATGGCTGTTTCCATCATATATGTGAAATCCTTTTATCATTCAGTTCAGTTCAGTTCAGTCACTCAGTCGTGTTCAACTCTGCGACCCCCATGAATCACAGCACACCAGACTTCCCTGTCCATCAGCAACTCCCAGAGTCCACACAAATTCATGTCCATCGAGTCAGTGATGCCATCCAACCATCTCATTCTCTGTCATTCCCTTCTCCTCCTGCCCTCAGTATTTCCCAGCAGTAGGGTCTTTCCAAACAAGTCAGCTCTTTGCATCAGGTGGCCAAAGTATTGGAGTCTCAGTTTCAACATCAGTACTTCCAGTGAACAGCCAGGACCGCTCTCCTTTAGGATGGACTGGTTGGATCTCCTTGCAATCCAAGGGACTCTTAAGCGTCTTCTCCAATACCACAGTTCAAATGAATTCTTCAGTGCTCAATTTTCTTTATAGTCCAGCTGTCACATCCATACATGACTACTGGATAAACCATAGCTTTGACTAGATGGACCTTTGTTGACAAAGTAATGTCTCTGTTTTTAATATGCTTTCTAGGTTCATCATAGGATACAAGTGAAATGACTTAATGAGTGCATATAAATAATAACTAATGAATAAACATATACGATTCTTGGGGATCTTACATTTAGTTGAGAAAGACACACAGCATACAAGCAAATATCTAAATAAGATCATGCCAGTCAAAAGAATGTTATAAAGAAAATTCATACAGAAAAGACATACAGATGGCTAACAAACACATGAAAAGATGCTCAACATCACTCATTATCAGAGAAATGCAAATCAAAACCACAATGAGGTACCATTTCACACCAGTGAGAATGGCTGCGATCCAGAAGTCTATGAGCAACAAATGCTGGAGAGGGTGTGGAGAAAAGGGAACACTGTTACACAGTGAACAATCTTACACTGTTGATGGGAATGCAAACTAGTACAGCCACTATGGAGAACAGTGTGGAGATTCCTTAAAAAACTGGAAATAGAACTGCGTTATGACCCAGCAATCCCACTGCTGGGCATACACACCAAGGAAACCAGAATTGAAAGAGACACATGTACTCCAATATGCATCGCAGCACTGTTTATAATAGCCAGGACATGGAAGCAACCTNAATGGCATTGAAACATGTATAATATCATATAAGAAACGAATCGCTAGTCTAGATTCGATGCAGGATGCAGGATGCTTGGGGCTGGTGCACTGGGATGACCCAGAGGGATGATATAGGGAGGGAGGTGGGAGAGGGGATCAGGATTGGGAACACGTGTACACCCGTGGTAGATTCATGTTGATGTATGGCAAAACCATAGTAGTGTAAAGTAAAATAAAGTAAACATTTTAAAAAATCTAAAAACTTAAAAAAAAAAAAGAAAAGAAATATCCTCAGTAAATTTCTAATTAAAAAAAAAAATTAATTTGATGAGTCCAAGACAGGAAAGGATGGTGGGCCATTTGGATTACTTCAGTTAATAGAATAGAGACTACAGTAACGAAACAGTTGATTTTGATCATAATTATTAAAAGAGGCACACAGACTCTCCACCAAGCCAAGGGTGACATATATTAAAAGGCATGACTACAAATTTCATTTTTATAACAGACTCACCCTCATATTGTGTTCCCGAGATTTACTAACTAGAGACTTTTATTATAAGTGATCATGAGTTTGGTCTTTGGAATCAGGTGGTGATGAATTTAGTTATTTACTTCTCTAATCTTTAGTTTACTTGTATTCAAAATGGGGATAACGTTTATCTTTAGTAAGTCATTATACAAATTAGGTACAGAATATATGTAAAGTCTAATAGTGAGTTCATTTTCATTCAGTAACCAGTATTATTATTGCTGTTACTTTTAAGTAGAGAAAACTGATATAATTGATTTTGACTGGGATTTATAGTTAGAAGATATGGGTTGACATCCACATTCCACCTCATAATAGTTGTATAGCCAACCTAACTTGTTAGGCTCAAATGTATTCCACTTATAAAACTGGTAAAACAAGTTCCAACTTGTTTTCCCTTACTCTTGGAGTCTTGCTTGATACACAAATTCTAGCCTTTCTCTACTGAGCATATTGATTAACTTATAAATCACTCACTGAGTTCCCGTGTTTTTTTTTTCATAAGATATCCAAAATCAAAAAATGTCACTTTAGGATCCTCACCACTCATGTATACCCTACAGCTAAAATATCCCCTTCCTTCTTCTCTCTGATATCCTATCCACAAACCACAATTTCTGCCTGCTGGCAATTTCAGAATATTCTGTTTTGACAGAAACCTATCTCCAGGTTTTGGCTATTTCTAGACCTGCCCATTTACAGTGAAGCTACCATATTAGCCCCTATGAAAACTAAGTATAATGAGTCAATGCTTTATCCACTGCAACTATTGGGTACGGCAGTGAAATTAAAATGGGTATTTTATTGTAGATATAGAAGTTATATACAGTTCAGTTTTGGTATCACTTTTTTTTAAGGACTTTTGAAGTGACTTATTTTTACAGTGTATAAACTATTGATACAATGAAATTATTAGGGAAGGCATAACTGAATAAACTTTAGCTGAAATAAAGCTTAGTTGCAAGCTTACCACATAAAAGTAGATGTCTGAAATTATTATTCTGTTTCCTGCATGAAAGATTTAAAAAAGCAAAGATGCATTTTCAGAAAAATATTAATTATCTGCAGCAACTTAAAATTAATGACAGAATATGGTTGCAAAAAGTCACATTTGGATTGTTGAAAAGGATTTTATTCCAGTAAAAATGAAGTGGAATATGATACAAGCTTATCCATTGAGATATCATCCAGAGAGTAAATGAGGCTAATTGCCACAGCTGGTGTAATTTCCACCTGACAATGCAGTAATCAACAAGGGACAGATAAATTTGTGACACTGGAATACTAAACTATTTCAATAAATTATAAAAACACCATGTGACTGACAGCTATTTTAAAATTTAACATAACATTACCTCTTATTCCAGGTGAAATCAACCACATTGCTATGAAAATTCCCTTGGGTTTAATTCTCTGCTTATCACTTTAGGGTTAGTGGCTTTTGAAAAATGTGTATCCCAAAAGTTAAAATTGGATGGAGACCTGGGTTTGATCCCTGGGTTGAGAAGATTCCCTGGAGGAAGGGAATGGCAACCAATTCCAGTACTCCTGCCTGGAGAATTCCATAGACAGAGGAACCTGTCAGGTTACAATCCATGGGGTGGCAGAGAGTCAGATATCACTGAATGACTAACACTTTCACGTTTGACAAGATTCTAACCAGTATGAGACAGAAGGAGATAGAGTGGGTGAATAAGTGGAGAAGGTGGGAAAGAAGGGGAGATAGTAAAGGGTCAAATGGAAGTGGGGAACAGGAGAATAAAGGGCATAAGAACGTTTAGAGTGTCTTTTGACTTTGCCAAATGTATCTTTTCCTCCAGAAAGTGAAAGTAAAGTGTAAGTTGCTCAGGTGTGTCCAACTCTTTGTGACAGCATGGACTGTAGCCTGCCAGTCTCCTCTGTCCATGGGACCCTCCAGGCAAGAACACTGGAGTGGGTCGCCATTCCCTTTTCCAGGGGATTTTTCTGACCCAGGGATTGAAACCCGGCCTCTGGCATTACAGACAGATTCTTTACAGTCTGAGCCACCACACAGCTCTCACTGATTTCTACTTGCTCAATGAAGATCAGTTTTTTCTTAATTTCAAAGGCACGATGATCAGCTTTCTCACACCCACAGCAGGATCATTACTTCTCAAGGATCCTTGTTTCATCCTAGTTCCCACATGAATGGTAAACTTTGGATCTTTGGCATTTCTTGGCTATTAGATCTATTATGTCACTGGCTCACATCATATTTTAATCGCATTTTCTTTGTACTACATTTGTGTTCCAAACACAGAATCTAGTCATAAATTGTAATTACTGGTGCTTTTCCTAAGGGATGAAAGTGTATTTATTATCTTATCATTTTCTAGAAGTATTAGGCTTTGTTAGTCCTACAGGGGACAGACTGAATTAGAATGGTTCTTTTTTTTTTTTTGGTGAAAGTGTAAAAATCAGCCTTTTCTGAAATTAATGGTGTTCTATTTGTATCACTCTATGCTATGGAAGGAACCCACAGTTCTTTAAGGAAAAAGAAAAGAGAAAAATGGGTCAAAAGGAAAAGTGGAGCAAAAGGAGGCAGGCTCTGGTTAAACACTGCGTAAGTGTAGTTTTAGAAAAAAAAAGTCATTTGAGTAACTAATGACACCATCCTTATGGCACAAAATGAAGAAGAACTAAAGAGTCTCTTGATAAAAGTGAAAGAGGAGAGTGAAAAAGTTGGCTTAAAGCTCAACATTCAGAAAACGAAGATCATGGCATCTGATACCATCACTTCATGGCAAATAGATGGGGAAACAGTGAAAATAGTGGTATACTTTATATTTGGGGCTCTAAAATCACTGCAGATGGAGACTGCAGCCATGAAATTAAAAGGTGCTTACTCCTTGGGAGAAAATTTATGACCAACCTAGACAGCATATTCAAAAGCAAAGACATTACTTTGCCAACAAAGGTCCGTCTAGTTAAGGCTATGGATTTTCCAATAGTCATGTATGGATTTGACAGTTGGACTATAAAGAAAGCTGAGCACCAAAGAATTGATGTTTTTGAACTGCAGTGTTGTAGAAGACTCCTGAGAGTCCCTTGGACTGCAAGGAGATCCAGCCAGTTCAGCCTAAAGGAAATCAGTCCTGAATATTGATTGGAAGGACTGATGCTGGAGCTGAAACTCCAATACTTTGGCCACCTGATGTGAAGAACTGACTCATTTGAAAAGACCCTGATGCTAGGAAAGATTGAAGTCAAGAGGAGAAGGGGATGACAGAGGATGAGATGGTTGGACGGCATCACCGACTCAATGGACATGAGTTTGGGTAAACTCTGGGAGTTGGTGATGGACAGGGAAGGGCTGGCGTGCTGCAGTCCATGGGGACGCAAAGAGTCAGACACGATTGAGTGACTGAACTGAACTTA
>SJYV01041545.1:257565-277062 GCA_006410875.1 Neotragus pygmaeus
ATGGCACTGAAGCATATATACTGTTATGTAAGAAACGAATCACCAGTCTCTATTTGATACAGGATGCAGGATGCTTGGGGCTGGTGTACGGGGATGATCCAGAGAGACGTTGGGGGGTGGGAGGTGGGAGGGAGATTCGGGATTGGGAGCTTGTGTGTACCTGTGGTGGATTCATGTCGATGTATGGCAAACCCAATAGAGTATTGTAAAGTTAAATTTAAAAATAAATAAATAAATTAATTAAAAAAAGTATATATGATGCTGAAATAAGTTTTTTAAAAATACATTCTAAAATTTTGATTCATAAAAAAAAAAAAAAAAAAAAACAGCTGAAGAGGATTCCTCCATATGTCATTATACAAAAATAGTATTTACAAGCATTAAATAAGGTGGTAATTTGAATAAAACCTGAAGTAACTAAAAAAAAGAAAGAATTTGAGTTCCACTGCTTTTGTTGCTATTCTGCTTATGCAGCATGCTACTGTTGCTACTATGTGTCTGCTGCTGCTGCTAAGTCCCTTCAGCCGTGTCCGACTCTGTGCGACTCCATAGACGGCAGCCCACCAGTCTCCCCCGTTCCTGAAATTCTCCAGGCAAGAACACTGGGGTGGGTTGCCATTTCCTTCTCCAATGCATGAAAGTGAAAAGTGAAAGTGAAGTCGTTCAGTCGTGCCCGACTCCTAGCGACCCCATGAACTGCAGCCTACCAGGATCCTCCATCCATGCGATTTTCCAGGCAAGGGTACTGGAGTGGGGTGCCATTGCCACTGTGTCTACTGATGTGATTTCCTTCTAAATTAAAATTGTGAAGTAAATAAAGTTTTATGTCATTCTACTCAAAATCCTACAGCTCCTTCAGAATAATTATGAATTCTAGAATTGCACACTTTTACTTTTACTTTGCACTTGAAATCTCCTTGATCATCTATAAAGTGCTTTCTGTTTTCTTGAGAAAGTGAATATGTTTGGTAATGATAATGTCTTATAATTCAATAATAAAATCTAGTAAAAAATAGAAAATAATTTAAATAGTCAGTTGAGAAAAGATGGTGTGAGTATGGGCAATAAGCACCAGAAAAAGTGTTCAATATTATTATGATGATAGAAAAGTGAGTAAAACCACAATGAGATACTACTAAACACCTCCTAGGATTTCAGATGGATGGATTTTAAAATACAATAATAACACCAAATGTGGAGCAAGTGAAACTCTTATACATTGTTCATGCAAATATTAAAAAATACAATTGCTTTGAAAAAAGTTCTGTCAAGTTTCTTACAGAATTAAAAATCTACCTGTTCTATGACCAGAAATACAAAACTTGGTTACTTATCCAAAATAAATGAAGACACATAAAAGTTGCCCAAAGTAATTATAGCAGCCTAAAACAACAAAACCTGAAATATCCCAAGTTTCCATTTAGATAGAAAGATATTCACAGAAGGAAACATTTTTCATCATTATGAAGGCACAGATGATTGATGTGTGAATCTCAAAGTCATTTATCAATCTAAGTGGGAAAAACATTACCCAAAACAGTGCATAGTCTCTTTTTTTCATTAATTTTTGTAAGGGTTTGGAACAGGGTATTAGGAAATGTGGTTACAGAAATGTTACATATCCTTTTGTGGTGATAGTTAACTGATCATATGTATTTGTAAAATCTATTTAACTCCACACTTTAAATGGGACAATTTTATTATGTAGAGTACAAAAATATAAATGATTAAAATGAAAAGAAAGTGCTAAAAAGTATTTAATTGGTATTGGCACAGCAGGGGCATCAGAATCTTGCTCCAGGTCTATGCACATCTCCTGCTCTGTCATAATGCAGAAATATGGAAATCACATTGAACCATTAAATAAATGACGCATGATAACTGGACAGGATAGGCGGATTTGGTGAGAAAAATGGACCACAGAGAGTGAATGTATCCTATGATTATTTAGGCACCTGAAACATAAGTAAAGGTCTTAGGAGTCCAACCAGAGTATCCACTATAAATTAGAAAACAATTCCTGAATTATGTGTTCTTTGCCACAATAAGGGAAGGAAAATCCTTGGTATGCACACATAAATTCCAGAAGCATATATGTGTGTGTGTGTGTGTTTTGACTCTTCTCAGGCCATGGACTGTAGGCCACCAGGATCCCCTGTCCATGGAATTTCTCAGGCAAGAGTACTGGAGTGGGTTGCTGTTTCTTTCTTCTTTACCACTAAGCCATCAGGGAAGCCTGTTTTTATAACATTATATCTGGGTATTCTGTTACAGCTTGTGCTGGAACACAAGGAAAGAATTTTGCATAAGATCCAGGCAGAAGTGAAAAGAATTTTGCCACCTGAATCAGGAGATCTAATACATTTTTTTGGATTTAATCCTATCTTGCTATCTGCTTTTCAGAACATCTAACTTGATACAGCATGGCTTCACTAAGTTGAAATAGTATCAGATCTATATTTTAGTCTGAGGCCCACCGTGCCCAGTTTTGTTTTATTTCTCTTTAAAAGTTCTGAAACGGGGAGGGACGAGGGAGGGGGGTTCAAGATGAGGAACATGTGTATACCTGTGGTGGATTCTTGTTGATGTATGGCAAAACCAATACTATATTGTAAAGTAATTAACCTCCAATTAAAATAAATAAATTTATATTTAAAAAAAAGTTTCTGCAGTCCAAAGTTTCCCCCTCCATAATCTCCCCATCTGCAGAACCCTTTATATTTTCATAGGTACTACCTCCCAATAAAGTGCTCACTCCTGTAACTGTCTCAGCAACCACTCACTGGAAATATGCAAACTGCAAAACCACGTCTGTATAAAATTTATATGTCATGTGTGCATGCTCAATTATATCCAACTCTTTGCGACCCCATGAATTGCAATTTGCCTGGCACCACTGTCCATGGGACTCTTAAGGCAAGAATGCTGGATTGTGTTGCCATTTCCTCCTCCAGAAGACCTTCCCGATCCAGGGATAGGACTATACTCTCTTGCATCTCCTGCACTGGCAGGTGGATTCTTTACCACTGAGCCACCTGGTAAGCCCAAGATTTAGACATGATTATTCAAAGCAGTTTTCTTCATGATATTCTAAGACTGGAAACAAAGTACATGTCCTTTATCATTGAAAGGATAAATGAAGGTAGAATATTGGCACCCTGGAACACTACTAGACAATACAAAGGAATGGATTACATATACAAAAACATGTGGATAGTTTACCAGAATGTTAGGCTTGATTGAAAGAAATTGGACCTAGAAGAATGCACACTGTATGATTCCATTTATATGACTTTTTGTAAAAGAAAAATATCATCCATAAAGTCAAGAGATCAATGGTTGCATGAAACCAGGTTAGAGTAGGGAATGACTGGGAAGAGCCTCAAGGGAGCATTACGAAGTAATGAAAATAGCTTATTTATTGATTTATGGTGATGGATAAATGAGTATATGAATTTTTTTGAACTCATTAAAAAGTTCGCTTAGAGTGCGAGCATTTTCTGATATGTAGATTATGCCTAAATAAATGTTCCATTTTTTGATAGCGTATATCAAGCCAGATTTTAGTTCACAGTGGCAAATAAATACATGCAAGCATACCAATACAGGAGACGTAAAAGACACGGATTCGATCCCTGTTTTGGGAAAATCCCCTGGAGGAGGGCATGGCAACCCACTCCAGGATTCTTGCCTGGGAAATCCCATGGACAGAGTAGCCTAGCAGGCTACAGTCCATTGATTTGCAAAGAGCCAACATGACTAAAACGACTTAACAAGCAGCAAGCATGTATACATATATATAAAATATATAAATAAATGATGTATCTATCCCTAAGTCCTCCAATCTTGAACAATTATTTGTGAAAATATGATTATGTCATATAAATTTTTGAGCATCTACTTTGTTTCAGACAATTTCCTAGGTACAGGAATATATTGATATGCTAGAGAGATAAATCCTTTCTCCTCAAAATCTGCACTTTAAATGATAACTAGAGTTTAGTATCAGAATTGAGAATAGTGGGGTGTCATTTAAAATGGGCTACTTATGGGAGGTCACTACAGAAAGAAAGTGTTAGAGAAAACATATTTTTAAGTCAAGAAATTAGAACTGAAAATACTTGGGAAAATGTTGGAGGCAGGGGAAACAAGCACAAAAGCTGAAGTTGTAATGTACTGAAAAGTTCTAGTAACAGTAGGAGTAAAGAAAAAAGTGGTAAAAATTCAAAGAGGAGATTATGTCATCCATGGCAGGATGCAGAAAGTACTTTAGACTGGGAACTTCAACGCCTGGTCCGTCGCCTGTTAGTAACCAGGCCGCGCAGCAGGAGCTGAGCAGCAGGCAAGTATGCAAAACTTCATCTGTTTTTACAAGAATTTCCCATCACTCACCCATCACCCCAAAATGGGATGTCTAGTTGCAGGAAAACAAGCTCAGGGCTCCCACTGATTCTTCATTATGGTGAGTGAATAAGTCTTTCTTTATATATCACAGTGTAATAATAAGAGAAATAAAGTACACAATAAACGTAATGCACTTGAATCATTCTGAAAAATAAAGTACACAATAAACATAATGCACTTGAATCATTCTGAAACCATCCCCTTCCCCTCAACACACTCAACTGAGGCTCATGGAAAAATTGTCTTCCCTGACAATGGTCCCTGGTGCCAAAAAGACTGGGGATCGCTTCTTTAAATCATGCATGTAATAACAGTTCCTTGAGCCGAAGATTCCACTGACCTTCTTCAGGAACCATCTTAAAAACAAAGTGAGGTCAGCAACTGGGTATCTTTACAATTCAAGTCTGTTTTCTTAACTGACTGCCCAGAAGATCTCTGCTTGTTTTTTATTTTGGGATTTGATACAACATTTCATCAAAGTAAAAAATTACAGATGTGAGATTAACAGTTCATGTTTGTGAAATAAATATCAGAGGCAAGCCAGTATACCAGAACTTTGCTTATTATTTTAACAAGTGTATGGGATAAAAGATGTTATCCATATTTTTTAAAAGAAGATGGCTGAACTCAGAAAATCTAAGTTAATATATCTAAGATCACACAACTATCAAGAACCAAATGAGTGAGTGAGTGAAGTTGCTCAGTCATGTCTGACTCTTTGCGATCCTGTGGACTGTAGCCTAACAGGCTCCTCCGTCCATGGGATTTTCCAGGCAAGAATACTGGAGTGGGTTGCTATTTCCTTCTCCAGTCAAGAATCAAGGAAGGGTTCAAATCCAGGTCAACCTGATTTTAAGACAATTAATATATTGATTCCATTGTAATGACATAATTTCTGTCACTCTCTAGTTTCAGTTCAGTTCAGCTCAGTCATGTCCGACTCTTTGTGACCCCATGAATCACAGCACACCAGGCCTCCCTGTCCATCACCAACTCCCGGAGTTCACTCAGACTCACGTCCATCGAGTAAGTGTTGCTATCCAGCCATCTCATTCTCGGTCGTCCCCTTTTTCTCCTGCCCCCAATCCCTCCCGCATCAGAGTCTTTTCCAATGAGTCAACCCTTCTCATGAGGTGGCCAAAGTACTGGAGTTTCAGCTTTAGCATCATTCCTCCAAAAGAAATCCCAGGGTTGATCTCCTTCAAAATGGACTGGTTGGATCTCCTTGCAGTCCAAGAGACTCTCAAGAGTCTTCTCCAACACCACAGTTCAAATGCATCAATTCTTCGGTGCTCAACCTTCTTCACAGTTCAACTCTCACATCCATACATGACCGCAGGAAAAACCATAGCCTTGACTAGATGGACCTTAGTCGGCAAAGTAATGTCTCTGCTTTTGAATATACTATCTTNCGTCCATGGGATTTTCCAGGCAAGAGTACTGGAGTGGGGTGCCATTTCCTTCTCCAAAGCAACTATACCCCCAATAAAAATTTTTTTTTAATTTAAGAAATAGTGGTAGCGGGCGCTTCTCTGCAAAGAGGGAAGCAAAGACATGCTCCAGGATAGGGAGATCCAGGCGGATGTTCCCGTGGGTAAAACTCGTCACAAAACTGGTGAGGATGAGGGGCAGCCCTCGACTTGAATCAGTCCATCTGCTTCATGCATCGTGGAGAAGGATCTTGGTAACTGAGCCCAGCTCCAACTAAACGCGTTTACTCCGACCACATGCAGGAGCAGGAAGTTGCTTCTTACTTGTCTGAAGTCACAATGAGTTCAAATGGCCGTCGATCTTAAATTCCCACCAGAAGTCTGGAAGAAGTCACTGGGGCTAACTGGATACTCCATTGTTGTATTTTTTAAATCTGATGTGAAATGATTACTCTGTGGATTTTTTTTAAAAAAATGAAGTTTTCTAAAACGCTGATGGAATCTGTTGTTGGGGGAAGGGCTGGGATACAGAGGCAGCTGAAATCTCTGCTGGAGCATTCAATAGGAGTGGGGACCCTAACCATTTCACATTACAAATCTGAGGCCAAATTTAGAGCCTCTGGGGTAGGTGTCAGCTCCAGAACTGCCTTCTTTATTCTTGTTTATTCTCATAAATATAGGTCATCGTGAAAGAAGTTTGGAAAGAGTTGAAAGGAATATAGAAGTGACCACGAGACGAAAGCTGACCATCAGAGGGGACACCATCAGATCCTTCCAGGCTCCTCGCCCCTTTAAGTGGAGGGTGAGGGGCGTGTGACGTGTTCCTGGAGCTTTTGAAATCTTGCCTTCACACCAGATGACTTCACGCCCAGAGAAATAAAAGTGTTTACCCAAACACAATCTTGTCTTCACATATACATCAACACAAATTTTATCTCCTATGCTCTAAAAACATTTTCAGTTCCCTTTCCCTGTTTTTAGAACATAATGTGTGGTCTTGGCTATTTAATTTCTCAGCATTATTCATTCTGCCAATGTATGCTCTACATTTAAGCTCTTGCTTTTTTTAAAGACTATGCATTAACTTCTATTTCTATAACCTCTGTGCAGCTTTTCTTTTGCTGGTTGTAACAGTCTGTACTGTGCAGAGGCATCAGAATTAATTGTGTCTCCAGTTATTATCTTGTCCTTGTTGGATTTTTTTTTTTTCAGTCTTGAAGCCTCTGAAATGTTTCAAAACAGCTCACGGCCTAAAAAGACATCATCTTCACAATAGCATAAACGAATGCTCGGTAGACCCAACAATGGCTGTTTATTGCACCTTACAAAAACGACTTTCATTACCTTCAGATTACTGGTTTTACTCAAACAGATTCATTCTCATCTGAGGGCGCCTGTGGACATTTACAAAAAAAGTCTTTACAATGCAATGCGCTATGAAGAACAAGTGTAATATTTTCCCCTGGCTCATATTTTTTTAAAACATGAAAGAAGGAAATAGATTTGTATTAAATTAGAAAAAAAAAAACTTTAGGTATTAATGTAACAGAGAGGCTTTATCACTGTATGTCGTGTGAGTTGAAAGCCTGACACCTTAAAGCTCGATTTTGTCTCAGCAAGTCCTGTTTGTTCCCCAGTGGCAACATGATCAGGTTAACTCATATCAGTCTGTTGAATGTAACCAAGCTTCCATTGTCTACTGACCCACTGACTTAGACATAATACAATATATATGTATTTCTTCACCCTTGGCATCAATGGAAAAGATAAGATGTTTGTGTATACCTCCTCCCATGTTACTTGAGTGTATACTCTACATCACTGCCCCAAAAAAAGAAGCAATTGATGCCAATTTCTTATTTTATAAATAAAAATAATGAGCCTAGTGTGTATTGAACAATTGATTTGTTAGATGCTGTACTATGTGTTTCATTGGCCTTATGTCATTTAAACTTTACAAAAAAAAAAAAAGAATCTCTATAGACGTGTGGATCTGAGGTCTTCCCTAGCCACCATGCACTGTAGCATGCATTAAAATAAATTCTAACAAAGGCTTAGCAGATGAGGAATGTACACACCTTCAAAGCGATACTTGTGTGCACATACTGTGTGGCATCGCTTTGTCAGAGAAGCAATAGAAATGATTGGGACACAAGAAAATGTGGCCTTCGGATGGAAATCACTCCTCATCATGGCCATCTTGCACTGACATTTCTACATTTTAAAAGGTGGCAAGTCAGTGGAGATGGAGAAACTCTCCACCTCAGTCTACATGATTAGACTGGTTTTGTCTCTAAACAGTCCACACAGTCCCTTTTCAGAGATTTCATGATAAGACATAAGAAATGCAAGGCTTTCCTATATAAACATATAAAATTGTTCAAATGTCTTGACATAAGAGCTTCATTGAAATTAGTTTTCAGATATTCAGAGTCACATCTAAAATGTCCTGTCTGCATTGCCTGCCCTGATATTTCACTCTCACACTGCTGCTGCTGATGCTAAGTCACTTCAGTTGTGTCTGACTCTGTGTGACCCCAGAGACAGCAGTCCACCAGGTTCCCCCGTCCCTGGGATTCTCCAGGCAAGAACACTGGAGTGGGTTGCCATTTCGTCCTCCAATGCATGAAAGTGAAAAGTGAAAGTGAAGTCTCTCAGTCGTGTCCAACTCTTAGCGACCCCATGNGAAAAAACTAAAAAATCACAAATAACTTTCTTGGTTTATATGTCAAATTACAGTCAGTTTGTCAAAAGAACTTATTGAGCTGCCAAACACACCATATTTAATTTATACGAAAGATAATTGTATCTTAAAAAAAATTGCATTCCTCCTCTTCTATTGTCATGCTTAGAAGTTGAAGTAACAATAGTCTCAGATTTGCTGTTTTATTAAGTTCCAGATATGTTTTTTTCCCAACCTGTAAATATTGTCAGTGATTAAATGAAAAACAAATAAGCTGTATTAATTAGAAAGCAAAACCAAATGAAGGGATACACTAGAATCTAGAGATGTAATATCAATAGCAAATACTTGCGGAGGTTCAATTTAATTAAAGACTTAAAAGTCAACAAATGAATCTGCTCTGCATATCAGCTGCTCTGCTCTATCGCTATCATTACTGCCTAGTCCATGTGTCATCATTTTTCACCTGGACTGTGCCAAGGGCTCCCTAAATCGTCTGCCTGCTGCCTTTCTTGTTCTTGTATAATCCATTTTCCGCGTAGCTGTGCTATTTGCAAATGTATTTCCATACATTTCCCACACTCTCTGTGCTACAGCCACTGGAGCTTTCTGTTACTTGAACACGCAAATTCCTTTGAGTGCCCTCAGATTGAGGTGCCTTGCCACCACATTCTCTCATGCTTGGCTTCCTGCCAGTCTCATCTCTGCTCATAGCTCACCATTTAAGAAAGGCTTCCCTGACCATTCCATTTAAGTTAGCCCCAAGCCAACTCACATTCTCTCACATTATCCTTGCTACAGTCTTCATAGCAATTCTTTATGTCTATTTTGCCTTGAGTAGACATAAGCTCTATGAGAGCAGGGCTTTCTCTACATTATCTACTGCTAGAGTTCAAGTCGAAAACTTCAGTGACATATAACAGAGTCTCACAAATATTTTCTAAACTAAGGAACAAGCTTTTTGAGGAGATTCTTAGAAAAGTAGGGCTTCCCTGATAGCTCAGTTGGGAAAGAATAAGCCTGCCATTCAGGAGACCCTGGTTCGATTCCTGGGTCAGGAAGATCCGTTGGAGAAGGGGTAGGCTACCCNAAACTAAGGAACAAGCTTTTTGAGGAGATTCTTAGAAAAGTAGGGCTTCCCTGATAGCTCAGTTGGGAAAGAATAAGCCTGCCATTCAGGAGACCCTGGTTCGATTCCTGGGTCAGGAAGATCCGTTGGAGAAGGGGTAGGCTACCCACTCCAATATTCTTGGGCTTCCCTTGTGGCTCAGCTGGTAAAGAATCCACCTGCAATGTGGGAGACCTAGTTCAATCCCTGGGTTGGGAAGATACCCTGGAGAAGGGAAAGGCTACCTGTTCCAGTATTCTGGCCTGGGGAATTCGATGGACTATAGAATCCATGGGGTCGCAAAGAGTCCAACATGACTGAGTGACTTTCACTTTCACTTAGAAAAGTGTATATTTTCATGAGATTTAATTTGCTGATTCTGAGTATTAAACAAAATTGTGGGATTGGGACTGGCACATATACACTAGCATATGTAAAATTGATAATTAATAAGGACCTACTGTATAGCACAGGGAACCTTTCTCAATATCCAAGAATGACCTATGTCAGAAAAGAATCTAAAAAAGAATGGAGATTGGTATATGAATAACTGACTCACTTTGCTACATAGCAAAAACTAATATTATAAATCAACTATATACTCCAATAAAAACATAATTTTTTGGGGGGGTTTAGAAGAAACAAAGCACAACTGGACCGTCTTTCATCTCTATTTTTGACCTTGGGAGGTAAAGAAGCATAGAAATATTAATGATGATTATGATTAACTAACACATCAAATGACTTAAAAAACACAATTAGAGTGCTATGAGTAGTTTTAAATAAGATTTTAATAATTTGTCATGTTTAAATATCCCTGCATATTTAAACTCTGTATAACTATAAAAAGAGTAAAATGATCTCACTCATTTTTTCTTAAATTTCTTTTTTTTTTTTTTTTTGGTTAAATTTCTGTTCATATAATTGCACTTTGCCTATTTGTATTTTATTTTTATTTAGGTGTATAATATAGTGTCCCTTATTCATTTGCTTATATATTTCCAATTTAACTTTTTAATGAAATATATTTTAAAGTAAAATAAAATACATTTTAAATGACATAAGAATATGTAATGAATATAGCTGATATAAGTTAAAAAATCTTTCACAAGCATTTTTATGAGAGCATCAATATTCTTTCTTAGATTGATGGTTCTTATTGGGTAATTTGTTAAAAAATTGAAAGTGAGCAGATACTTTTAGGAAGTCAACAAAATGCAAGGTATATATTATGGCTCCAAGGGATATAAAATATGATTCTTTGAATGAGACTTGGAAGTTTTAAGCCTCTATTCCCTCCGCAATCCCAAACATTAGTTACATAGTTTGTTACTTGTAGTAGCTCTCTGCATTTTTAAATTAGTTCCTAATTTTAAACACTGTGATGAAATATTCCAAATACTAACATTTTCAGAGCATAAAATGTAAAAATAAACATTATTTATTTTTTCAAGGCTTTTTAATTTTCAGAAGTGTAAACTGAAAGTCGAGGATGCTAAGAACCTAGAAGATACTGTCACTACTTATCTCAGCATAATTACAGTCCATGTGTTTTCAAAAGAACTCTACTTGTTTTTAAAGAAATCTAGTGTTTTGCATTTCACATGCTGCATCAGTGTTGTTGTTGCTATTTGGCCACTAAATCGTGTCCACGTCTCCTGCATTGGTAGGCGAATTCTGGGAAGCCCCATGCTGCATCAATATTAGCTCACTAATATTCTAACAAGTCATGGAAAAGTGAGCCTATGCCTAGTACAAAAATCCACAGTAAAAATTGGTATCAGTTTAGTATTAAGTTGTAGTAACTAGAACATGTTAAATAATATTTTGGATGGCAAAATGAAAAATATAGATCAATGCCATTTCCCTTTCCCTATCCTAAACTAATATGCAGTAAATGTGGCCAAGATTTTACTTTCATAGGAACACTTCCTCCTAGACAGAGAAAAATGAAGAAAAACTTTGATATGATAAGTCAGAAGGTAATGAGGCTGCAAGGAATGGTCTGCATCAGCATCCCTCACATTCCCAATTTCTCATCTACCAAATATTTTTGCTTTCTTTCATCACCCTATCAAAATATCTTTTTGGCTCCCCACTCTAGTACTCTTGCCTGGAAAATCCCATGGACACAGGAGCCTGGTAGGGTGCAGGGCATGGGGTCGCTAAGAGTTGGACACAACTGAGCAACTTCACTTTCACTCTTCACTTTCATGCACTGGAGAAGGAAATGGCAACCCACTCCAGTGTTCTTGCCTTGAGAATCCCAAGGATGGGGGAGCCTGGTGGGCTGCTGTCTATGGGGTCACACAGAGTCGGACACGACTGAAGTGACTTAGCAGCAGCATGGTAAAGTCCTGGATGGTAAAGAATCTGCTTGCAATGCAGGAGACATGGGTTTGATCCTTGGGTTGGGAAGATCACCTAGAGAAGGGAATGGCTACATGTCAGTACTCTTGTCTGAATAATTCCATGGACAGAAGAGCCTGGCTGGCTACAGTCCATGGGTTGCAAAGAGTCGGACATAACTGAGCAACTAACACACACATACTAAAGAGATTAAGAGTTGATACTGACTATTCACTAAATATATGACCTGAAGTAACTTTATCTTTTGTGCTTTAGTTTCTCATCTACAAATTGGAGACTGTTTTAGTTTTATATTAATAAGACTGCAGTATAAATCAAATATATTAAAATATTAAAGGTTTAATAATCATGCTGAATTCATTGTGCATGTCCAATAATTATTAACTGATAATTTCAATGGTATAAATGATAGTAATAGTAGTACAAGCATTAACAGTAAGTACTAGTAATAAGTATAGTAGTATTAAAAGTAGCAGTATGCCTACCATGTTAAAAAATTATACTAGTTGTTGTATTTATAGTGGTGAATCAAGCAAGACAATCTTTGCTTCAGTTGGGGTATTACATTTTAAGCTGTCTTCCTTATCACTAAATCTCTGTTCAGTTGTGCCCATTGTAGCCTTGTTAGTTATGGCATGATTTGTTTTCAAAAACAAAAGACAAGTAAAGGTGGTGTAAAAATAGCACATTAATAAATCTGATATAACAAGAAGGCAGCTGAAGGTAGATGATGCAAGGATTCATTAAATTGCTCAGCAATATCAAGCAGGCTTTTTATAACATTCCACTCTGCCTGCTACTCATAAAATATCAGCTATATCTCTTAGAGTAGAGATGCCTGAGACAGCTCCAAGCATTGCATCCTTACATGACTGCGTCAAATATTAGAACAAAATGAACTTTCCCTTCAGTTCTCAAAATGAGTGGTGAGGCACTATTGCAGATACTAAGAGTACCACAGTGAACAAAATAGACAAAACCCCCATGCTCAAGGTATATATATATTTCAGGTAGGAAGAAATATATGTATAAAAAGAGAGAACTGAATGAAATATAGAGTCTTCTAGTTAGTGAAAATGTCAACAAGAAAAAGAAGAGAATGAAATTATAAATAATAGTATATATATATATATTCAGAATATATAAAATATATAAAATGTTTAATCCAGAAAGAATGGAATTGAATTATTATGATGTTCTAAACAAGTAATTTTACTGTCTCTCCTGCTTTACATTCAATGAGGTGAAAGAGAGAATAGCATGTGAAAGATGCTACAATGAGATACAAATGTTTAGTCTCAGAATATAAAAAGCATATGCAATACGATCTTTAGAAACACGGAGTAAGAAGACATGAAAATGCCAAAAATGAGGAAAATATTATTGCACAGTTACAAGTAATTCTAGGAGTTAATCTGAGGATTTCTCTTTAAGGAGAAAGTGTAGAATTATTATCTCTGATACTGGAAAAGTGAACTGCCAATGAAAATAAGTGTTAGCAATAGACTTGTACAATCATGTATGTCAAATTTGTAGTCAGATTTAAAGGCAGGCAGTCAGCATCTTTGCCTGTTTCTCTAAATTAGATATAGTTTTGAAAGTAATTATAGTTGAGGTTTTGCCAATTCAGAAACACGGAGGGAGAGTGAGTTATTTATTTGAGTATATTAAGCAAGAAATTCTTAGCCATAAGAACCAAAGAATATAAGCTGTGTGCAAGAATAAAGCTGTATACAGACCTGCAGATAGTAGTAGAATATTTTTTAAAAGCTGGTAAAGTCTCTGGGTTATGATGCAAAGAAATCAAAGAATTTTTGAAATGTGTGCAAAATGAATTGAAATGTTAAAAGGTGATAGTAGAAGTCTCTTTTAAGTAAAGATTCTGAATGCCATATATTTATTGTTAGTGAAAAAAAAAAGAGGTCTCAGAAATGACTATGAGATGAGGTGGATACATGGTATGGAGCAAAAACTTATTTCAAATGAGGACACCAAAGACACGAAGTTCCCAGTGGCACGTATCTTTCAGTTCAGTTCAGTTCAGTTCAGTTCAGTCGCTCCGTCATGTCTGACTCTTTGCGACCCCATGAATCGCAAGATGCCAGGCCTCCCTGTCCATCACCATCTCCCGGAGTTCACTCAGACTCACGTCCATNTGAGTCAGGACTGGGTTAAATAAGTATGTGCACCAAGAATATCTTAATTGTCCTGCAATTAAGTGGTAGGGATATTTATTCTATTTATAGCAGACAGGACACAGTGTGGAGGTCTGGGGTTGGGAGGTGGCTCAGCAGCTGGCCCTACCATGAAGGATATGAAGCTTTGTTGGCCTCTCTTCTACACCACCAAGGGTGATGCCACAGGTGGAAAATGGTGGTTGCACCATGGCAAAGCTCAATGACTTCACATAACTTCAGAACATCTGGAACTTGGTAGTTTGCCTTTAAATATATGTTTGGGCTAATGGTTTCTGGTGCACACTAGCATTTTGTGTATTTAGTTACTAATGATTGTCTCAATATGAGCATGGGCTTCGTTTGCTTTTCTTAGCATGCTTATTAGTAAAGTGGTATTTGCTTTTGATAAAATTTTACGTGAGCTTAATTTTTCTCAGTTAGCTCTTTGAAACTTCTTATAAATGTAAAAGAATGTATTTGGGGCTATGTGTAAATACTTGAGGACATTTGTATAAAACAATCTGATGAGAAGTATTGATACATCCCCTTGGAGCTTCACAGGTGGCTCAGTGGTAAAGAATCTGCCTGCCGATGCAGGAGACACACGAGGCAGAGGTTTGATCTTTTGGTGGAGAAGATCCCCTGAAGAAAGAAATGGAAACCACTCCAATGTTCTTGCCTGGAAGATTCCATGGACAGAAGAGCCTGGTGGGCTATACAGTCCATGGGGTCTCATGAGTGAGACATGACTTAGTGATTAAGCAACAACAATGATGTATACGTACACAGATATACACACGTATATGCATGCGTGTGTGCATGCTAAGACCCTTCAGTCATGTCTGACTTTGTGTGACACTATGGACTGTAGCCCACTAGCCTCCTCCTGTCCATGGGATCTTCCAAGCAAGAATGCTAGAATGAGTTGTCATGCCCTCCTCCAGGGATCTTCCTGACCCAGGGATTGAACCTGCATTTCTTACATATTCATATATTACATATATATGTGGCGAGCTTATCTATGTAATGTAGAGTGTGAAGACTTCGAGTAGCAGTACCAGAATTCACACACACACAAAGTATACATTTGCAGAAGGGCAAGTAGATGATTTACCTAAAGAGCTGGTATACATGAAAAGGAGTAATGGTCAATATGAATAGAAAAATAAATCGAGATATCGTTGAAGACTAGGATAATATGCTAATTTTAGAGTATTTAATATAAAATGGAAATCTGAAAATATTTGATCAGAGAAGTTCTGTTTTGAGAGTAGTTGTATTTTGGGAAGAATAATCTGGAAGAGGTTAATTATATGAATCAGCACAAGAATTACTCAATTTTAAAATCATTAACAGGCCTTTTTATAGTAAATATTGGAAAAGTAAGGAGGATCTTTTTATACTTTGCTCAACTTTAAACAGTAAATTCTGTAGCTTTAATTTTACAATGACATCATCTTAGTTGGGAATTTCTTATCTGATAATTCAAATACTTAAAACTTCTCGCAGAAATTTAAAGACAAAATTAAACCTGAACTAATATTAAGTGCTAATGTACTAAATAAATACAATATTCTTAGAATGTATTCCTCAGTTTAATGTTTCCCATAGGTCTCTCTTTGTGTACTTCCAGGAGGGTTATAGCATGTGATAAATATCACTTTGCTTACATTCTGAAAGAGGCATCATATATAATAATGAGGAGCTCAATATATCTCTTTTCTTTCTTCACTTCACCATTAACTTGAATAAATAATTGTTTAACAAGGCAGACATAATATGACTAAAGAGCATGTTCTGCAAGGGCAGCTAAAGATCTTTCCAATCAAAACTGGTCATGTAAGGACAGATTTTGTTGCTATCATTCAGTTGCTAAGTCATGTCTGACTCTTTGTGAACCCATGTACTGTAGCTTGCCAGGCTCCTCTGACCATGGAATTTTCCAGGCAAGAATGCTGGGGTGGGTTGCCATTTCCTTCTCCAGGGGATCTTCCTGACCCAGGGATGGAACCTGAGTCTCCTGCATTGCAGGCAGATTCTTTACCACTGAACCACTTGGGAAGCCAAGTTCAGATATGGCAACACCTATATCCATTCACTATTTTCAAAAAATTTATTAAAACTTCCATTTTTTATCAAGTTAATGATTTATATACAAGAAACGAGATATTTTGACATTATTGACAAATCACAAATAGACTAATACCTATGAGATTCAGTGATTCATGACACCGATAATTTGACATAATTTGTTCCATTATATTTTAGGTAACTACATCACTTAAGAATATATTGACCTCAAAATATATATAATCATTTACAAAATCTTTCAAAGTTAATAACAGTTGGAAAAGTAAAGCAAGTCAATTCACTTCTTCTGAAGGAAAAGAAAAGCCACTTCAGGTCAGCAGAACTGAACATTTCTTTCTTTCATTAGTGAGCAAGCTTTTATTTTTGGTCCATTTATTATCCCCAAACTTTTCCAGATCATTCCTGTGGTTCAAGATATTGCTGTAGTAGAAATTAATCACAAGAAGATCCACTGTATCTTTAAAACAATCCTGACAAACAAAAATTACTTTGCTTTATAATATTCCATTCGTATACAAGCATGGAGCATAACAGAACTTGCAGAATTTATAGAAAAACAAAGTAGCAAAACTCCACCTGATAACTAAACTATATGCACTCATCCACATCTGTATTCCCTTCTCTCTGGGATGAAAATGATGTGACATTCACCATGCCTTATCATTCCTGTGGTTAAGTGTGTAATTTTGAAGTAAGAACACATTGTAAATACAGCTAAACAAAACCTTCCTTCTGTATGGAGAGGGGGTAGTTAGGCATATGCTGCAGACAATTCCGAAAGCCCAGAAGAGGGGTTTCGTTCCCAGGAATCTAAACTTGTCAAATATATTTCTTAAAGAAAGGTTTCTCTGCTTCCCTTGTTTTGGAATTCAAAAAGTTGTTTGCATATATTGAGTCCAAATATCTAAACGTGTTGAAAATGATGTCTGCAATATCTAAAAATATTTGTTTTTAAGGCAAGCAGCATACATATTTTAAAAAATCAGTTATCCACTTCTTTTTTAACAGGTCTTTTTCTAGATACAAAAACTAAACCAGTTTCTTCTTTAAGAAACAATCTTCAGCTGGAGCAGGGTATTCTCTGAACGCCCTGAATGTCAGGATTCTTTTTGGCTCAATGTAACTGAGCAGTTTTCCTAACAAAGCCTAGGGTTTTGTCAGTTTTCTGAACTATTGTATAATCTTTCCCTAGGAGTAATCTGTGGACCTTTTTCATCACCACCAAGCTATTTGATGCTGCTAATATTTTGGGAATGCATTGTGTCCAGTTGTTCAATCATGTTCAACTCTTTGTAGCCCCATAGACTGTAGCCCACCAGGCTCCTCTGTCCATGGAATTTTCCAGGTAAGAGTATTGGAGTGGTTGCCATATCCAGGGGATCTTCCCAACCCAAGGCTCAAACCCACATTTCTTACACTGCCGGCAGATTCTCTACCTCTGTGCCACCTGGGAAGCCCTTATCTGAAGATGATTTCCTGCAAAATTAGCCAGCCAACTAAGATCCAATGTCTGTGGAGATTCCCCAACCATCCAATCTTCTTCTTCTTCTTTTTTTTTTTTCACCAAAACCAACCTGTTTTATTCTAGAAGACTCTTGCCTTTCACTCCAACCTTAATTTTATGACTCTATTGGAATCATCTTAATGCATTTATTTTGAAATATTCTCTTCCACAGAATACTATAGAGAATGAATTAGAAGAATTGACAGAAAGTTACACTGAGTACTAAAGATCCTAGGCCCAGCAGATGAAACGGGTGACATCCTGATCAAAGGAACAGAAAGTAAAGACTATATACAAAGAGCATTTAGTGCCATAGTAGCTGGCTTCTCACTTTCATCACTGCTGACAAGATCATGGCATGTATTAAGGCCTCAGTCACTCTTGTTTCTCATAACCATGAGTCATTAGAGAAAAGCTAAGTTAGGTTCAATATATTATCTTTAAAGAGACATGGCAGTGTGTCAAATATTAGAGATTAATATTTCCCAGGAGAGAAATAAGCTATTCTTTCAAGCTTCATGGCTTAAATGTATCTTTGGGGAACTGTTCACAGGTTAAAAAAAAGAAAATCATCTCTCAAAGATGCAGAAGTAAAGTGGTGTTTGTGGGGTGAATATGCCATTTATTCAAAATTGAAATTGGAATGATTTATTACTGATCATGCTAGCCAGCAGTCAGCGTTTACATTTTGAAAACTGTTAGAATACATTGATTTCATTTGATGACTCTCAAGTGTTTGTTCAGATTTTACCCATAGGGAAACTGATGATCAAAGGGATGAAGGGAATCACAAAAATTCCAGAGCTGATAAATGGTAAAATATGACCTTAGATTCAAATGTGAAACTAAATATGTTAGAGCTTCCTTTAAAACCTGCCACTTCCCATTTCTCCAGATACTACGCATGTTAGTATGAATATCTCACATTATAGATTAGATAACATTCAGCAGTTAAATGAAAGTCACAGCTTACTACAGTAAATTGTATTATTCCTTTGAATTTTAAGAGGAAACTGAAAATACTTTCCCATGGGAAAGACAATCTGCATTATTCCGAGTTTCCAACTTTTGTTAGAGAAGCTTAGACTGAATTTAAGTCATATCCCTTCAGCTAATGCAGTACTAGTGGGGCTTTTTTCCAGTTTCTGGTAATATAAAGAATGGCACCACTCCTGCCGTTTTCAAATGGCTTCAATGTCATTGCATATTCCTACAAAGAGAGCATGGAGAGGTCGTGTGAATAAGTGGTTAAGAGTCTTCTAGAACCCAGATTCTCTAGTGCAAATCTAGTCCTTTCCATTCCTTAGATTTGTGACCTTGAGCAAATTACTTTCTCACTCAGAGCCTCCTATTTTCATCTGTAAAAGGGATAATAATATTACTTACCTTAGAGTTCAGTGTGAAGAACAACCACGTGTAAGCTTACTTACGTAAGGTTAGAGTCTTGTATAAAATGTACTTTCTGGGGTTCACAACAACCCTAAGATATAGGTGTTTTTAATCCTTATTGTAGAGATGAGTTCGCTGAGGCTTAGAAAGTTAATTAACTTATCTAATGCCAAACAGGTGTGTGTGGTAGAGCAGGAAATGAAATACAAGTGACTATAAAGACTGCTTTAACCAACATGATACATTTTAACCTGGAACTAGCCAACGTGTAAAATATCATATTCCCTAAAGTACTCCAGTGGTCATGTATGGATGTGAGTTAGACTGTGAAGAAGGCTGAG
>SJYV01041545.1:281940-313837 GCA_006410875.1 Neotragus pygmaeus
TTTCTTTGGAAGGAATGATGCTAAAGCTGAAACTGCAGTACTTTGGCCACCTCATGAGAAGAGTTGACTCATTGGAAAAGACTCTGATGCTGGGAGGGATTGAGGGCAGGAAGAGAAGGGATCAACAGAGGATGAGATGGCTTGATGGTATCACTGACTCGATGGACCTGAGTTTGAGTGAACTCTGGGAGATGGTGATGGACAGGGAGGCCTGGCATGCTGCGATTCATGGGGTCGCAAATTGTCAGAGACGACTGACTGAATTGAACTGAACTGAAAATACTGCAATATTCAAACAGTTCTGAAAAATGTAGAATTATATTAAAGTTTTTTTTTTCTTTCAAATTAGACATTCCACTGATTTCATTATTTTTTTTTTAAAGTTTGTTTTCAAGGGTCATCATAGAGTTCAAGGCTAGGTGATTTACCAAAGACAGCAGAGTATTAGCAAAGATCACCCTCATCAAATAAATAAGGACCTGTTATATTTTAGCACATTTCATACATTATATCAAGACCTTATGACAACAATATAACATAAATGCCTATGTTTGCAGATGAGAACACTGAGGATTTTATAGGCTAAAAAGTGAACTTACTGTTATCTAGATATAAACTTGCATATCCGTGAAATGAAATCAATTGACTTAACTTCCAAGCTTATACTTTTTCTTCTATGTATAAGTACTTCTTATTATAAACTTATGCCAGCAGTCAAAATAGTATCTTTACTATGTTCATGCCCATCTCATGGTCATGTTCTTATTCACAAAAGAAAATGTAGTTTGTATGTCTCCACATTTTTCCTCACTTATTTTAAACTCAATAATATATATATATGTATATATTTTACTTTCCACTTATGTTCCTACTTTCTTTTTTTCATTTTTGTATTGAAGGATAAGTGCTTTACAGAATTTTGTTGTTTTCTGTCAAACCTCTTCATGAATCAGCCATAGGTACACATATATCCCCTCCCTTTTTAATGTCCCTCCAATCTCCTGCCCCATCTCACCCCTCTAGATTGATACAGACCCCCTGTTTGAGTTTCCTGAGACATATAGGTGTTTGTCACTGATACATCCATCCATATTTACTCATCTTTTACTTCACCATCCATTCAACAAATGGTTATTGAGCATCTTCTTTGTGTTGGTAGCATTCTGCTTAATGTTTAGGAAGGAGATATTATTTCAGTGTTGTGTGCATGCATGTATGTATGTGTTTCTGTTTTTATCTGATGGACTGGTTCTTCTAAAATCTGAATCTTTTTGAATATATTTTGCAAGTACAATCGCTTTCTCTTGAGTTCATTTGTGTCAGATTCTTTCTTTTACACATGAAACATTATTACAAATATATATTCTACCATATGATCTACTCATTTATTCTTCAAGAGATATTCATCATGCACCTATCATCTATAGATGCTAATCAGATGCCTGGTTACAGAACAAAGCAAAACAAAAGACCTTGTCTTCATGGAACTCATATTCTGCATAGAAAAGACAGAGAATCAAATAGCAAGTACCTTTGCTTTTTCAGGTGGCACTATGGAGATAATTAAGTCCAGGTAATGAAAATGTGATTACAGGACAAGTTACCAGTGTAAATAAATGACCAGAAGAGATTTCCCTAAAGAATAGCATTTAACTGCTGCCTGAAAGAAGTGAGTCATACAGCAAATGCCTTCAAAGCAGACAAAGAGCAAGTGCAAAGGTTCTGAGGTGGGAGCTTGTTTGGTATATACAGGAATCTGTTCATGTTGGCTGGGAAAAGGAGAAGAGAGATAACAAGGTAGATAGTGGGATGATAAAAAAGTAGGGATATGGAAGGTGTAAGTCTAATCCTTTTAAAGCATTATATGCCATTTCAAGAACTTTGATTTTCAACCTAAATAAGTTGAGAAGATGGCAGAATGATTTAAGAAAGGAAGTGACTTGATCAGACTTATATTTTTAAAACATCATCTTAATGGTTGTACTGAGAATAAACAGTATAGAAAGGAATACAGCTACAGAAGAGGTAGGGGGAGGGTGGACCAAAGTAACTGTAGTTGATACAGCAAAATACAGAGAAAGTGAAACTTGTTTCCTATTGGGATGGTATGTGATATATGAGATTGACAGGAGTCAATGCTCCAGGTTTGGGCTGACTAACTGGAGGGAGGCAGTTGCCATTTACTAAGCTCAGGAAGAAGTTCTAAAGGGAAAAATCAGGAAAATTAGAAGCAACATCCTTATTATATGCCAACACTTTTTATACATTACCCACTTTAGTCCTTACATAAAAATTTATAACACTATTATTATCAGTTACCTTTTATAACAGAGGTAATCAACAATAAATGAGCTTAATAATCTAAGTTTGCACAATTAAGACAGTGAACAAGAATTTCAATTCATGTCTGTTGCATCATCATGCCATTTTTGTGTGAATTTTAGCTTTATCCCCTCTATTTGGCATTCTTTGTTTACCTGACTTTATGATCAAACATTACTATTGGAATATATGCCATAAATATATATCCTGGGGTTCTTTGGCTTTTGGGGGAGTGCTATGTTCAAAATATATACACAGTAAAAAGAGTTTTAAACAGAGTATACTATGCTTGATAAAGAAAAATAAACCCTATCATATGCTGCAAGAAAGGTGACCAATGATGTCTTGATGTGGCATGATGTGATATTTAATTGTCTAGAATAGACATTTGAAACTTTCTGTTTTATTTTATTTTATCCTTACCTTTTCAAGGAACAATTTTTTTGGTTCTGAATGCCTTGATTACCCCAAGCTCAATAGCACAAATTTTCCCTTAAAGTAGAAGTCATATAAAGTCAGGTTTAATTAACAAATGCATATCTTTTCTGCAGAGCAAATAAGTCATTTATTATAAATTATCCACAAAGGTCATTTAGAAAGTCACAAAAATTAATCATTATGTTTATATCTGTGTTCATGTGTGTATAAATCTTTGTTTCTTTCACTGACTAAAGCTCTGAAGGTTAAAATACTGTTAGTGCTTTTTTTAATTTGTAAGAAAAGTTATTATGACTACTGGAATATATTGAGTAAAAACACTACAATTTTATTCTAGCTGCATTAAGCTTACCAGAGCCAGACTGCCTGGGCTTGAACGATGACACGAATATTTGCTAGTTTAGAATTTTTCATATTCATAAATTACTTCTTCTTCCCGAAATGTTAAATGAAGTCGAGAACAGTACTATGTCATAAGGTGGTTGTCATAATGTAAATAACTAATGCATATGAGTTATTAGAACATACATCTATAGTTGTAATTCTTATGCAAATGTATTGAATAAATCACTGACAGCATTTTTTTTATTGGTATTTAACATTATTTTCTTGGATTTTCCTAAAGCATATCTGATTTGACCTTATTAGGTTCTCTTATGTTAAATTGTAGCTCTTCTATTTGGTGTCTAAAATATTTCGTGTATTTACTAAATACATATTTACTGTGCAAATTCTGGAAATAAATTTATCAATAAGGAAAGAGCAGAGTCTCAAAAATCAAAAAAATCGTCACTATTCGAATTTGGTAATTTTGTTGATTTCTTGTCATTCATAGTTTTCATCAATATTTCACTTTTTAAGTCATTCTATATACAAGCTTTTATAATATAATTATTCACTTGAAGGTGAAGGTGAAGGTAAAGTCGCTCAGTCGTGTCCGACTTTCTGCGATCTTGTGGACTGTAGCCTACCAGGCTTCTCCGTCCATGGGATTCTCCAGGCAAGAATACTGGAGTGGTTTACCATTTCCTTTTCCAGGGGATCTTCCCAACCCAGGGATCAAACCCGGATCTCCCTCATTGGAGGCAGATGCTTTAACCTCTGAGCCACCAGGGAAGCCCAATTATTCACTTAATTTATTTTTTTTAATTATTTTTTTTANAAAACTTACTGAGCACTTACTATGTGCCAAGCCCTGTATGCAAGCTGTGACTGCTAGGTTCAAATCCTGGTTCTGCCATTTGCTAGGTGATGGACGTTATGCAAGATATCCACCTGCTCTGAGCTACAGCCCTTCATCTACACCGTGCTGCTTTATTTCAGACACAGTGCTGCTGTGTCTGCCCCTCTTACTAACTCACACGAATATGTGCCAGGGGCCAGGTTTGTTCTAAGCACTTGGCATGCATGAGGTGGTAGAGCCTGGCTGCTCGGGCCAGTGGACCAGGCTGACTGGTCTGCCACTGATCACCTGTGAGACCCTGGCAAGTCTGCTCAGAAGTAAAGGAAGACCAAAGATGCTTCCAGCTCCCCGGAGTGTCATGAGGATTAAATGAGATAGTGCACCATGAGGAGTGCATGGAACCCTGCCTGGCACATAGCGAGAACTCTTCATAGATCCCTCTGCGTTGCCACTCGTGTGCCCGTCGATCCTTCCTAAATCTCTTCACACCCTAGCTAAAGGAGTGAGGCAGGAAATGCTGCCCTCTTGCCCTGTGGATGAGGGGTCTCTGTATTTGCTGCACTTTACCACCTTGTAAATGAAACTCATCAGTCTGAAGCCTGTGAGCACTTAAAACTGCCTGGGAGCCTGGATAATGAGTACAGGTAATAAGTATGATGAAGGCCAGGCTCTCCAGGGCTGCTCACTGCCTTGTTATTANAATTCTTCCAAAAAATTGCAGAGGAAGGTAAACTTCTGAACTCATTCTATGAGGCCACTATCACCCTAATACCAAAACCATACAAAGATGCCACAAAAAAAGAACACTACAGGCCAATATCACTGATGAACATAGATGAAAAAATCCTTAACAAAATTTTAGCAAACAGAATCCAACAACATAGTAAAAAGATCATATATCATGACCAAGTGGGCTTTATCCCAGGGATGCAAGGATTCTTCAATATCCACAAATAAATCAACATAATACACCACATTAACAAATTGAAAGATTAAAACCATATGATTATCTCAATAGATGCAAACAAATTCTTTGACAAAATTTAGCATCCATTTATGATAAAAAACTCTCCAGAAAGCAGAAATAGAAGGAAAATACCTCAACATAATAAAAGCTATATATAACAAACCCATGGCAAACATTATCCTAAATGGTGAAAAATTGAAATCATTTCCCCTAAAGTCAGGAACAAGACAAGGGTGCACACTTTCACCACTACTATTCAACATAGTTCTGGAAGTTTTGGCTACAGCAATCAGAGCAGAAAAAGAAATTAAACGTAATCCAGATTGGAAAGGAAGAAGTAAAACTCTTACTGTTTGCAGATGACATGATCCTCTACATAGAAAACCCTAAAGACTGCACCAGAAAATTACTAGAGCTAATCAATGAATATAGTAAAGTTGCATGATATAAAATTAACACACAGAAATCCCTTGCATTCCTATACACTAATAATGGGAAAACAGAATGATAAATTAAGAAATTAATGCATTCACCATTGCAACAGAAAGAATAGAATACTTATGAATATATCTACCTAAAGAAACTAAAGACCTATACATAGAAAACTATAAAACATTGATGAAAGAAATCAAAGAGGACACTAATAGATGGAGAAATACACCATGTTCATGGATTGGAAGAATCAATATAGTGAAAATGAGGATACTACCCAAACCAATCTATAGATTCAATGCAATCCCTACCAACAGTATTTTTCATAGAACTACAACAAATAATTTCACACTTTGTATGGAAATACAAAAAGCCTCAAATAGCCAAAGAAATCTTGAAAAAGAAGAATGGACCTGGAGAAATCAACCTACCTGACTTCAGGCTCTACTACAAAGCCACAGTCATCAAGACAGTATGGTACTGGAACAAAGACAGACATATAGACCAATGGAACAAAATAGAAAGCCCAGAGATAAATTCAGGCACCTATGGACACCTTATCATCAACAAAGGAGGCAAAAATATACAGTGGAGAAAAGACAATGTCTTTAACAAGTGGTACTGGGAAAACTGGTCAACCACTTGTAAAAGAATGAAACTAGAACATTTTCTAACACCATACAAAAAAATAAACTCAAAATGGATTAAAGATCTAAACGTAAGACCAGAAACTATAAAACTCCTAGAGGAAAACAGAGGCAAAACACTCTCTGACATAAATCATAGCAGGATCCTCTGAATATTGGAAATAAAAGCAAAAATAAACAAGTGAAACCTAATTAAACTTAAAAGCTTTTGCACAACAAAGGAAACTATAAGCAAGGTGAAAAGACAGCCTTCAGAATGGGAAAAAAAAAATAACAAATGAACCAACTGACAAAGAATTAATCTCAAAAAATATACAAGCAACTCCTGCAGCTCAATTCCAGAAAAAATAAACAACCCAATCAAAAAAATGGGCCAAAGAACTAAACAGACATTTCTCCAAAGAAGACATACAGATGGCTAACAAGCACATGAAAAGATGTTCAACATCACTCATTATCAGAGAAATGCAAATCAAAACCACAATGAGGTACCATTTCATGCCAGTCAGAATGGCTGCAATCCCAAAGTCTATAAGCAATAAATGCTGGAGAAGGTGTGGAGAAAAGGGAACCCTCTTATACTGTTGGTGGGAATGCAAACTAGTACACTATGGAGAACAGTGTGGAGATTCCTTAAAAAACTGGAAATAAAACTGCCATACAACCCAGCAATCCCACTGCTGGGCATATACACCAAGGAAACCAGAATNAAGGTGTGGAGAAAAGGGAACCCTCTTATACTGTTGGTGGGAATGCAAACTAGTACACTATGGAGAACAGTGTGGAGATTCCTTAAAAAACTGGAAATAAAACTGCCATACAACCCAGCAATCCCACTACTGGGCATACACACCAAGGAAACCATAATTGAAAGAGACATGTGTACCCCAATATCCATTGTAACATTGGATGTTACAATAGATGGATGGAACCTAGATGGCCATCAGCAGATGAATAGATAAGAAAGCTGTGGTACATAAACACAATGGAATATTACTCAGCCATTAAAAGGAGTATATTTGAATCAGTTCTAAGGAGGTGGATGAAACTGGAGCCTATTATACAGAGTGAAGTAAGCCAGAATTAAAAACACCAATACAGTATACTGCTGCTGCTAAGTTGCTTCAGTCGTGTCCGACTCTATGCGACCCCATAAATGGCAGCCCACCAGGCTCCTCCATCCGTGGGATTTTCCAGAAAAGAGTACTGGAGTGGGTTGCCATTGCCATCTCTGTCAATACAGTATACTAATGCATATGTATATGGAATTTAGAAAGATGTTAATGATAACCCCATATGTGAGATATCAAAAGAGACACAGATTTATAAAACAGTCTTTTGGACTCTGTGGGAGAGGGCGAGGGTGGAATGATTTGGGAGAATGGCACTAAAACATGTATATTATCATATGTGAAACGAATCACCAGTACAGTTTCAATGTATGAGACAGGGTGCTCAGGGGTGGTGCACTGGGATGACCCAGAGGGATGGGATGGGGCAGGATGTGGGAGGGGGGTTCAGGATGGGGAACACATGTACACCTGTTGCAGATTCATGTCAATGTATGGCAAAACCACTACAATATAGCAAAGTAATTAGCATCCAACTAAATTAAATAAACATATTAAAAAATAAAATTTAAAATGCAGAGTTAAAAATAAAAAAGAATTTGCCTGTCAATGCAGAGGAAACAGATTTGATCCCCTTCACCGTTCTAGCACCCTGAAACTTCATGTTTGTTTGAGTAGATCTTAAAAGTATTCCTGGACTTCCCTGATGGTCCAGTGGTTAAGAACGCACCTGCCAATGCAGGGGACATGGGTCCAATTCCTGGTCTAGGAAGATTTCAGGTGTAGTGGTGTAGCTAAACCCATGTGCCACAAGTACTGGAGCTCATGTGCCCTGGAGCCTGTGCTCCACAACAGGAAAGAAGCCTGCATGCCAAAATGAAGAGTAATGCCTTCTCTCTGCAATTAGAGAAAGCCCATGTGCAGCAATGAAGACTCAGTGAAGTCAAACATACTAAATTAATTAAATTAAGACAAAACTATCTCACAGGAAAAAAAAAATGACTGTATAGTTATGGATGTTAACTAGACTTATTATGGTGATCATTTCTCAGTGTGTGCAGATAACAAATCATTATGTTGTACTATGCTAAATCTGAAGCTCCAATACTCTGTCTGCCTAATACAAAGAACCAACTCATTGGAAAAGACCCTGGTGCTGGGAAAGATTGAAGGCAAAAGGATACTGGGAAGCAGAGGATGAGATGGTTAGATAGCATCATTGACTCAATGAAGGTGAACTTAAGCAAGCTGCAGCAAGCAAGTGGAGGACAGAGAAGCCTGGCACACTGCAGTCCATGGGATCACAAAGAGTCAGACACAACTGAGCAACTGAACAACAATGACAACAATGTAGTACACCTGAAATTAATGTAATGTAATGTTAACATGTCAATTCTGCCTCAATGAAAAAAACTGAGCAAACAACAAAGCCCCTCTTGTCTACGCCCTCCTCTTTCAGACACTGGTGGTATCTAGACTGGGCTCTTGTTTCCTGTCCACCTTATGCAGTGGCCCTTCCAGCTCTGCACTTAAGTGAGGCTCTCATCCCTCAGTCCTTCCCCACACTCCTGTAATTTTTCCAAAATGCAATTTACCAAAGTCACTCCTCTGCTTAAAAATATTCCAGTGAGTCAATAAATTAATGGCTGGAAAGCTTCCCTTTGCCCTCCAAATCCACTCTTCTCTGCTTTCCACCCTGTGCTGCATACCCCGCCCACCCCGGGAGTCTGACATGTGTGGACTGCATCAGTGGTCTTCCCAGGCCCTCTGGTTCCTCGTTGGTTTAGGCCAGTAGTGAGCACTGCAGAGGAGTGGATCAAGGGAGGAGAAAAGTGTATTTGTCCAGCTCTCACTTTATGAGGTTGCTGTGGGCTGTAATTCTTTTTTTTTTCCCCAAGATTTTTTTTTTTTTTAACGATGAGGACCATTTTTAAAGTCTTTATTAAATTTGTTACAGTATTGTTTCTGTTTTATGTTTTGGTTTCTGGGATATGAGTCATGTGGGATCTTAGTTCCCTCACTGGGAGTTGAACCTGCATCCCCCTGCACGGAAAGTGAAGCCTCAATCACTGGACTGCCAGGGAAGTCCACTGTAATTCTTGAGCAAAGTCCTTAGTTTCTATTAACCAGTCCTTTACATGTAGCCCCTGCCTGCCTTTACCTCAGCTTGCAAACATGGCCCAGGTAGATAATGTGAATTGTCTAATGGGATGTTGTATCAGCCCTGAGGTTTCCCCGTATCTTGTTCTCATCTGAGTAGAGAGTGTATGTAAGTTTTTATTTTATTGATTGAAGTATAGTTGATTTATAATGTTGTGTTAATTTATGCTGTATGTAAAGTATATTTTTAAAATGCTCCTCAAGGGACTTCCGTGGTGGTTCAATGGGCTAAAACTCCATGTTGCCGATGCAGGGGACTCAGGTTTAATCCCTGGTCATGCAGGAGATGCTGGTTCAATCCTTAAGTCGGGAAGATCCCCTAGAGAAGGGAATGGCAACCTGCTCCAGTATTCTTGCCTGGGAAATCCCATGGACAGAGGATCCTGGCAGGCTATAGTCTATGGGGTCACAAAGAGTTGGACTAGCTTAGCAATGGCACCCCACTCTAGTACTCTTGCCTGGAAAATCTCATGGACAGAGGAGCCTGGTAGGCTGCAGTCCATGGGGTCACTAAGAGTTGGACACGACTAAGCGACTTCCTTTTCACTTTTCACTTTCATGCATTGGAGAAGAACATGGCAACCCACTCCATTGTTCTTGCCTAGAGAATCCCAGGGACAGAGGAGCCCAGTCAGAGGCCGTCTATGGGGTCTCACAGAGTCGGANGACTAAGCGACTTCCTTTTCACTTTTCACTTTCATGCATTGGAGAAGAACATGGCAACCCACTCCATTGTTCTTGCCTAGAGAATCCCAGGGACAGAGGAGCCCAGTCAGAGGCCGTCTATGGGGTCTCACAGAGTCGGACACGACTGAAGTGACTTAGCAGTAGCAGCAGCAGCATCAACTGAACAGAAACACATGTTGTTCAGAACTAGATCACACATGCTGCAACTAAGACCAGGCAGCCAAATAAATTAGTTTTAAAAATAAAATATGTATAAAAAATAAAACATTCTTCAAAAAAATTAGAATATAAGAATATTTTTAAAGGTTGCTTTTTATAACACTTCTATAGTGAAAAAATGAATGTAAGACAATAGTCAAATTTGGAAAAAATCATATTACCACAGAACTTTATTTAGTGTTTATGAAGGATTAGTTAAAACTATCTGCACTGCCCCAGAGGGATTCCTCTAATATTTGTTAAGTGAGAAAAGTAAAATATAAATATTGTGCTCTCATGTCTGTAAAAATAAATTCTGAAAATGTAAAAATATGCTTGAAATTTAAAATAAAAAATACAGAAAAATACCAATAAATTCCTTAATATTGGCCATTGAAGCTGCTAAGTTAAGTTGCTTCAGTCATCAACTTTGCAACACTATGGACTATAACCCACTAGGCTCCTCTGTCCATTGGCTTCTCCAGGCAAGTATACTGGATTGGGTTGCTGTGCCCTCCTCCAGGGGATCTTCCCAATTCAGGGATGGAACTAGCATTTCTTTTGTCTCCTGTTTTGGAAGGTGAATTCTTTACCACTAGCACCATTTGGGAAGCCCAAAAATCACTCAGTCTTGTCTGACCCTGTAACCCCATGAACTGTGGCCTGCCAGGGGGAATGTGTAAATAGAGAAACAGGAAGAATATGGGAACTTAAGTAAAAAGGAATAAATTTTTTTTAAGTAGTATGCACTTTATAACTTATTGCCAATTGCATAAAAATGCTATATTGTTTACCCATATCTATGTATACAGAGTTATGCCAGACGTTGGCAAATATTTACATTGGTTGTCTTTGAATGAAACTTCAGGGGATTGTTTTAATACTATACTGCATTATTTCAATTTTTAAATGACTGGCATACAACTAATACAATCAGGAAAAAAGTTACATTCATGGTATAAGAGGAAAGAATTATACTCTTAATAAAAACTTGTGATGGCAGAAACAGACTAGAATTGTGAATCATGTGAAATGTTTATATGCACTGAAGAGATTTGGGCCCCAAATTTCAGTCTTGCTATGCAAGGAGTCAATGAGAGAAGATTATCTCTTGAATAAGGTCTTAAAAGGAGGTTTCTTTGATCAAAAAGTTCTTTTTTGACCCACCTTCTACAGTAATAAAAATAAACCAAAAATAAACACATGAGACATAAACTTAAAACCTTTTGCACAGCAAAGGAAACCATAAATAAAACAAAAAGATAACCATCAGAATGGGAGAATATACCTACAGATGAAGCCTATGAGAATGGATTAACTTCCAAAATATACAAAGAATTCATGCAGCTCAATTTCAAAATAAAAACAAATAAACCAACCAAAAAATTACTGGAAGACCTAAATAGACATNAAACCATAAATAAAACAAAAAGATAACCATCAGAATGGGAGAATATACCTACAAATGAAGCCTATGAGAATGGATTAACTTCCAAAATATACAAAGAATTCATGCAGCTCAATTTCAAAATAAAAACAAATAAACCAACCAAAAAATTACTGGAAGACCTAAATAGACATTTTTCCAAAGAAGACATACAGATGGCCAACAAATACATGAAAAGATGCTGAACATCACTAATCATTAGAGAAATGTAAATCAAAACTACAATGAGGTACCACCTCACACTCAGTATGTCTACCACCAAAAAATCCAAAAACAATAAATTCTAGAGGGGGTGTGGAGAAAAAGGAATCCACTTACACTGTCACTGAGAATGTAAATTACTACAGCTACCATGGAGAAAAGTATGTAGGTCCACCGTAAAACTAAAACAGATTTACCCATATTACCCACCAATCCTACTCCTCAGCATATACCCTGAGAAAACCATAATTCAAGAGGACACCTGTGCCCCAGTGTTCACTGAGGCACTGATTGCAATAGCCTGGACATGGAAGCAACCTAAATGTCCACCAACAGAGGAATGTATAAAGATGTATTGCATATGCACAAGGGGAAATTAGTTAGCCATAATAAGGAACAAAATTAGATTATTTGTAGAGATGTGGCTAGACCAGGCCATGTAGGGCCACCCAGGGTCATAGTGGAGAGTTCTGACAAAATGTGGTCCACTAGAAAAGGGGATGGCAAACCACTTCAGTATTCTTGCAATGAGAACCCCATGAATACTATGAAAAGATAAAAAGATAGGACACTGAAAGATGAACTCCCATGGTTGGTAGGCACCCAATAAGCTACTGGAGATCAGTGGAGAAATAACTCCAGAAAGAATAAAAGGTCAGAGCCAAAGCAAAAACAATACCTAGGGAAACACTTGGAATAACAGGCAAATTTGGCCTTGGAGTAGAGAATGAAGTAGGGCAAAGGCTAATAGAGTTTTGCCAAGAGAATGCACTGGTCATAGCAAACACCCTCTTCCAACAGCACAACAGAAGATTCTACACATGGAGATCACCAAATGGCAAACACCAAAATCAGATTTGGAGAAGCTCTATGCAGTCAGCANCTAATAGAGTTTTGCCAAGAGAATGCACTGGTCATAGCAAACACCCTCTTCCAACAGCACAACAGAAGATTCTACACATGGAGATCACCAAATGGCAAACACCAAAATCAGATTTGGAGAAGCTCTATGCAGTCAGCAAAAAAAAAACCTGTGAGCTGACTGTGGCTCAGATCATGAACTTCTTATTGCCAAATGCAGACTGAAATTGAAGAAAGTTGGGAATACCACTAGATCATTCAGTTATGACCTAAATCCAATCCTTTATGATTATACAGTGGAAGTGTGAAATAGATTTAAGTGACTAGATTTGATAGACAGAGTGCCTGATGAACTATGAATGGAGGTTCAGGACATTGTACAGGAGATGGATCAAGATTATCCCCAAGAAAAACAAATGCAAAAAAGCAAAATGGCTATCTGAGGAGGGCTTACAAATAGCTGTGAAAAGTAAAGAAGTGAAAAGCAAAGGAGAAAAGGCAAGATATACCTATTTGAATGCACAGTTCCAAAGATAGCAAGGAGAGATAAGAAAATCTTAAACAGTGATCATTAAAAAGAAATAGAGGAAAATAATAGAATGGGAAAGAGGCAATGGCAACGCACTCCAGCATTCTTACCTGGAAAATCCCATGGATGGAAGGGCCTGGTGGGCTGCAGTCCATGGGGTCGCTAAGAGTTGGACACAACTGAGCAACTTCACTTTCACTTTTCACTTTCTTGCTTTGGAGAAGGAAATGGCAACCCACTCCAGTGCTCTTGCCTTGAGAATCCTGGTGGGCTGCCGTCTATGGNGGGCTGCAGTCCATGGGGTCGCTAAGAGTTGGACACAACTGAGCAACTTCACTTTCACTTTTCACTTTCTTGCTTTGGAGAAGGAAATGGCAACCCACTCCAGTGCTCTTGCCTTGAGAATCCTGGTGGGCTGCCGTCTATGGGGTTGCACAGAGTCTGACACAATTGAAGTGACTTAGCAGCAGCAGAGATCTCTTCAGGAAAATTAGAGATAACAAGGGAATATTTCATGCAAAGATAGGCTCAATAAAGGACAGAAATAGTATGGACCAAACANTCCAGTGCTCTTGCCTTGAGAATCCTGGTGGGCTGCCGTCTATGGGGTTGCACAGAGTCTGACACAATTGAAGTGACTTAGCAGCAGCAGAGATCTCTTCAGGAAAATTAGAGATAACAAGGGAATATTTCATGCAAAGATAGGCTCAATAAAGGACAGAAATAGTATGGACCAAACAGAAGTGGAAGATATTAAGAAGAGGTGGAAAGAATACACAGAAGACCTATACAAAAAAGATCTTCGTGACCCAGATAATCATGATGGTATGATCATTCACCTAGAGCCAGACATCCTGGAATGTGAAGTCAAGTAGGCCTTAGGAAACATCACTACGAACAAAGCTAGGGGAGGTGATGGAATTCCAGTTGAGCTATTTCAAATCCTAAAAGGTGATACTGTGGAAGTGCTGCACTAAATATGGCAGCAAATTTGGAAAATGCAACAATGAAAACGGGAATGGAAGAAGTCAGTTTTCATTCCAATCCCAAAGAAAGGCAGTGCCCAAAATGCTCAAACTACTGCACAATTGCACTCATCTCACATGCTAGCAAAGTAATGCTCAAAATTCTCCAAGCCAGGCTTCAGCAATATGTGAACTATGACCTTCCAGATGTTCAAGCTGGATTTAGAAAAGGCAGAGGAACCAGTGATCAAATTATGAACATCCACTGGGTGCATTGCAAAAGGAAAAGAGTTCCAGAAAAACATCTATTTCTGCTTTATTGACTATGCCAAAGCCTTTGACTGTGTGGATCACAATAAACTGTGGAAAATTCTGAAAGAGATGGGAATACCAGACCACCTGACCTGCTTTTGAGAAAACTGTGTGCAGGTCAGGAAGCAAGAGTTAGAACTGGACATGGAACAACAGACTGGTTCCAAATCGGGAATGGAGTACATCAAGGCTGTATATTGTCACCCTGCTTATTTAACTTATATGCAGAGTACATCATTAGAAATGCTGGGCTGGATGTAGCACAAGCAAGAATCAAGATCGTTGGGAGAAATATCCATAACCTCAGATATACAGATGACACTACCATTATGGCAGAAGGTGAAGAAGATCTAAAGAGCCCTTTGATAAAAGTGAATGAGGAGAGTGAAAAAGTTGGCTTAAAGCTCAACATTCAGAAAACTAAGATCATGGCATCTGGTCCCATCACTTCATGGCAAATAGATGGGGAAAGGGTGGCTGACTTACTTTTGAGGGGTGCTCCAAAATCACTACAGATGGTTATAGCAGCCATGAAATTTAAAAAACGCTTACTCCTTGGAAGGAACATTATGACCAACCAAGGTAAGGTAAGGTAAGGTGAAGTCGCTCAGTCGTGTCCGACTCTTTGCAACCCTGTGGACTGTAGCCTACAGGCTCCTCCATCCATGGGATTCTCCAGGCAAGAATACTGGAGTGGGTTGCCATTTCCTTCTCCAGGGGATCTTCCCAACCCAGGGATTGAATCCAGGTCTCCCGCATTGGAGGCAGACGCTTTAACCTCTGAGCCACCAGGGAAGCCCATGACCAACCAAGACTATTAAAAAGCAAAGAATTTACTTTACCAACAAAGGTGTGTCTAGTCAAGTCTCTGATTTTTCCAGGAATCATGTATGGATGTGAGAGTTGAACTATAAAGAAAGCTGAGAGCCGAAGAATTGATACTTTTTAACTGTGGTGTTGGAGAAGACTCTTGTGAGTCCCTTGGACTCCAAGGAGATCCAACCAGTCCATCCTAAAGGAGATCAGTCCTGAGTGTTCACTGGAAGGACTGACGTTGAAGCTGAAACTCCAATACTTTGCCCACTTGATGTGAAGAGCTGACTCATTTGAAAAGACCCTGATACTGGGAAAGATTGAAGGCAAGAGGAGAAGGGGCGACAGAGAGGTGGTTGGATGGCATCACTGACTCAATGGAGATGAGTTTGGGTAAACTCCAGGAGATAGTGATGGACAGGGAGGCCTGGCATGTTGAAGTTCATGGGGTTGCAAAGAGCTGGACATGACTGAGCGACTGAACTGAACTGAACTAGATGGACCTAGAGACTGTCTTACACAGTGAAGTAAGTCAGAGAGAGAGAAAAATATCATATATTAACACAGCATGTTGAATATAGAAAAATGGTATAATTGGTCTAACTTGCAAAGCTAAAATAGACACACACACATAGAGAACAAACCTATAGAGATCAGTGAATGGGGGGAGGTGGGACAAATTGGAAGATTGGGGTTGACATATATACACTATTGACACCATGGTAGGTAACTAATGAGGACCTATTGAGAGCTCAGAGAACTTTACTCAATGCTCTGTAGTTACCTAAATGAGAAGGAAATAAAAAAGAGAGGGGATATATGTAAATATGCAGTGTTTCACTTTGCTGTAGACTAGAAGCCAACAGAAGATTGTAAAGCAACTATACACCAATAAAATTAACTAAAAATAAAATTTAAAATTTTTAATGTTTTAGATCTTCTTAAGATACTAAATTAGTTTTACCTGGAGAATTTTCCAAAAGTAACAGGAATTGCTCTAAAATAATAAGAAAAGAAGAAAGATGACTGAACTAGAAACAATTTAGTGGAGAATTAAGTCTAGATTACATTCCTGAAAGCTAAAGATTTCCATTGCTTAAGCGTAGGACTACAGGTATACCTAAGAGAATTACATATCTCAATTAATCATTTTGAAAAATAATGAGCATTCACTTGGTGAAATGAGTTGCAATCAATTTATCTTGCTTAATATTCAAAGAATTGAACTTAATTTCAAGACTGTGATCTTATGGGAGCAAAGCCTAGGAACATTATATATTTCAAACTACTTTTACATCAAAACTTCTTTCCTTTTCAGCTGAAAAATTGCCTCTGTATTATAAATCAGTTTTACTCAAGAATCTTAATCCCATCAGCATGTTAGGCAAATTTTACTGAGAATTTAAAATTATGTGCTGCCCCTTCTTCATTGGGAGAATTTTTTATGATTGATTTTTAGATGCCTTTTCACTTTATTGTGTTTCATAGATGACAATTTTTGTTATTGTTGTTTTAAATCTGCCAGTTTAATGTGAATGTCATATCAGTATTATCTAAATCTGTTCTGGGAATCATCTGCTCTGTTGCCCTTTGGCTTCATGTAATAAATATATTTCTGCTATATATGTCTGATATATGCCCAAAGAAGGATAACATACTTGTTGATAGTGTTGCATGGTAACCATGGTTCTTGTCACTAAGAGCTTTTCAATTTTCATAACAGAGTGCCTTACATCACTTGAACATGAGTTGTTAATGCAGATGCTTGACATAGTGTTCTTCCTATTAGAATGAAAAAAAAAATCATTCTCACAAATGTGAGAATACTGGCCTATACCTTTCTCTCCTCCTATTATTCTGTAATGATGGGAGGGAAAAAAATATTAGTTTGGCTTTTAAGAGAAGTTTGCCTTTATTTTGAAAAACTTACAGTTTTTAAAGATTTTTATTTATTTATTTTTTGCAGCAAATATGGGCAAAGAAGTATTCTAGCAGCTGTGGCAATTTAGCTCAAATGGATCATTTATATTGGCAAACATATGTACCATAAGCCATAAAAGGCAGCTTGTGAAGCCATTAAATGGTGAAATTCTACTTCAGTGTTCACTAAAACTTTGGAGACAGTAATACTTTTATCTAAGCTTTGAGGGTGAATCAATATTCAGGTTAAGGGAGGGTGTAAAGTATAATTGATTATAGCCATAATGGTAATGCTATGTCATTAAGATGATAATCATTAGGTACGATACCTTATTCTAAGACAAAACTTATGTTTTGACAATCATTTCTATGGTAGAATGTAAGAAAAGTTTTATCGTGGACAGAATTTCTTTCTTTCTTTCTTTTTTTTTTGTTTTTTCTGTGCTAATCTGTGACCGGCTACTTTAGGAAATAGGTATTTACCTTAAAGATTTAACTCCTTGGTGTGAACAGCTGGGTGCAAGGAAAGAATAAGAATAGATTTAGTTATCATTTTGGAACTTACTGAAAAGAAATAGATTAAAGCCCCAATTGTTTCAAAGTGATTCAAACCTCAAGACATCTTGCCTTTTATAGCAGACAGGGTCACTACTGATTCCAAATCAGTTCAGTTCAGTTGCTCAGTCATGTCCGACTCTTTGCGACCCCATGAATTGCAGCAGGCCAGGCCTTCCTGTTCATTACCATCTCTCGGAGTTCACTCAGAATCATGTCCATCGAGTTAGTGATGCCCTCCAGCCATCTCATCCTCAGTNGGAAATATTTCAATGAGTGTGCAATATTCCATCTAGCAAACAAAACATAGTTTTACTAATCATATTCCTATTGTTGTTCATTTAATCTGTTTCCATTTTATCATTGTAAGTAACCTATGTTATTAATTTGCTAAATTAACATTTGTTAGGTCATGCCCCAAGGAGCAGAATGTTAAACGCTAGTTCAACAAAAGACCAGGAGATAAATTGAAAGAGAAAGATGTATCACTCACTGGTACTGGAAGAAGTACTAGATATGCCTTGAGGGACAACACAGAGGGTCCTGACAGGTACAGCCAGAGAGAGCTAGGACCTGTGGTGCAGGCCTTAGGGCTCATGAGTAGAATGCTTTGGAGTTCCTGAGGTAAGGCCTGTTGGTCAATTCAAACCACAAATAGGGTTTCGTTAAGCTCCAAAGGGGTCTTATCTAAGTGATACATGGGAAAGTAGAAGAATCTATTTATCAGAGGGCAATTGGGGAAGTCATAGCAAGTGACATTTGCTGGTGAGTCTGCAGGCTGTTTCAAGACTACATACTTGGATGAGGACAGATATTAGTTTAGTGAGTGAGTGAAGTCACCCAGCCGTGTCCGACTCTTTGCAACCTCATGGACTATAACCTATCAGGCTCCTCCCTCCATGGGATTCTCCAGGCAAGAGTACTGGAGTGGGTTGCCATTTCCTTCTCCAAAGATATTAGTTTAAGGCTCCCTGAAGTCCACTTGGCCAAACAAAATAAGACACCAAGGAAGGAATATCATGGAGTTGCTTAGCTAAACTTTTGATACCCTAATAATGGTAGCAATACTCATAAACATTTGTTACTTCTTGTGCATTTTTCATTATGTCAGATTTCTGAAAGAATTAGGGTTTTTTTTTCCATTGTAGGCAGATTTTTTACCAACTGAGCTATCAGGGAAGCCCCATTATTAGGAGAATTGATAAAAATACATTGAGGCCTTCAGTTTTCCATTGAGGCCTTTCCAGTTTTTAAAGTTGAACCAAATTTTAATACTACAAATGAAATTTCATTGATATTCCCACTTTTAGTGTAGTCAATTCTTAGAAAACGGTTATAATCTAAATCAAATAGATTATCCATTTTACTATTTTTAAAATTATGCATATGCTAATGTAGATATATGTATATTGTATAAAGAGATGGTATAGAAATATTCTGGAAGATAGTGAAGGACAGAGAAGCCTGGCATGCTGCAGTCCACGGAGTTACAAAAAGACGGACACAATCTACCAACCTACCAACTGAACAACAAAAACAATAGAAATATCCAATAAAAAAGTGTCTTTCATCCATGAGATGCAGCCAGAACCACATCCCATGATTAACCACAAGCAAAGAAAATTACTTCTCAATCTTTAATGGTCAATATCCTCAATTCCTCTCCACTTTTCTTTTGCCCATCCCCTTGTGTGGCCCCCAAGCCAGTCAAGGAGATGGTAAGAGAACTGGCAACAAATGATAGGCTTCATCCTTGGCATACAATTGCTGGCAACTAAAACGTAGTGGACCCTAACTCCACACCACACCAATGCAACTCAGAGTTGTTGTTTGGTCACTAAGTCATGTCTGACTCTTTGTGACCCCACGAACAACAGCACACCAAGCTTCGCTGTCCTCTATTATCTCTGGAGTTTGCTCAAATTTATGTTCATTGAGTCAATGATGCTATCTAACAATCTCATCCTCTGCCACCCCTCCTCCTCTTGCCTTTAATCTTTCCCAGCATCAGGGGCCTTTCCAATAAGTTGGTTCTTTGCATCAGGTAACCAAAGTACTGGAGCTCCAGCTTCTGCATCAGTCCCTCCAGTGAATATTCAGGGTTAATTTCCATTGGGATTGACTGGTTTGATCTCCTTGTTGTCCAAGAGACTCTCAAGAATCTTGTCCAGCACCACAACTTGAAAGCATCAATTCTTTGGCACTCAGATATCTTTATGGTCCAACTCTCACATACATAATCACTACTGGAAAAACCATCGCCTTGATTATTGGACTTTTGTTGGCAAAATGATGTCTCTGCTTTTGTCTAGGTTTATCATAGCTTTCCTTCCAAGGAACAGCATCTTTTAGTTTCATGGGGTAGCTTTTATTATCCCCATTTTATAAGAAAGCACTCATCATCAACAATAGCAACATTAAATTGTTTGTCCATCATCACATAGTTGGAAAATATTGGGCTTAACTTTATTAGTTTGACTTCCAAGGTCCTGCTTTGTGAAAAATGTAATCATTCTTCACACTAATTTTTTTAAATTAAAACTTTACCAATCAATTTGGATTTGAATTTAATTAGTCAGAACTACTGTTGGGCTTCCCTGGTGGCTCAGACGGTAAAGACTGTACCTGTAATGCAAGAGACACGGGCTCAATCCATGGGTTGGGAAGATCCCCCAGAGGAGGAAATGGCAACCCACTCCAGTATTCTTGCCTGGAGAATTCCATGAACACAGGAGCCAGGCAAGCTACAGTCCATGGGGTCACAAAAAGTTGGGACATGACTGAGTGACTGCTACTTTCAGTTTTATTCACTGCTATGCTTGATAACCACGTATATTTCCCCTTGTTTCTGTTAAATTTTCAATACCAGCTTTATTTACATACACTTCTCATATAATAAATTTCCACTATATAATTCCAGAAAACTTTCTTAACCACAAAAATAAGAAAGACCATACTCCCTAGCAGTCAGTCCTCATTCTCCCTCCCACTCAGCCTCTAGTAATCTCTCATCTGCTTTCTATCTTTGTGTATTATTTCTCTATTCTGGAGATTTGATACAAAAGGGATCATACAATATATGGCCTTTTGCATCTAGCTCCTTTCACCTAACATAATATTTTCAATCACATCTATGTTGTACCAAGTATTAGTATTCCAACCATGATTATAATAAATACTTTTTTTTTTAAGTCAGGCAACTGTGACGTAACATTGTTTTCCACCATTTTCCGTATAAAACTTGTTTTATTGGGATATTAATTGGTGAAAGGACTTGGAATAAAATATGTTAGAAATTCCCTTGGTTAAGCAAAGTTGTCATTGTGGAAATTCTTGGAACCTTAATAACAGTCCTATGTTGTGTACATCTCCAAGAGGATGTGGTTCTATGCAGCAGTTATAAGATATATTTTATTACAGAACTCTTTTGGGGAGTATGGAATACTCAGCAGGACCACTAATGTATGAATATACTTTTTTTATACCTTTAACTGAGAAGGACATTATTTTTAGTAAGATAGTCTTTGAATCATTGCCAATTCTTCAGTTTATTTGTTAAGAACTTTGGGCAAGTTGCTGAAACTTTAAGGCAGTCTTTCATAATTTGAAAGATGAATAATAAATTTTATTTAATAAAAGTAAAATAAAAATGTGATAACTTATGTTGTCATATATTGACTATTTCTATATATTCATATATTGTCATATAATGACTGCTATAGATTTTAAATTTACTATTTTGTGAAATATCAATTTAATAGCAATATAATAAAAATAGCACATTATTTTGATCCAAAGAGTAACTAGATAAATTTAGAAAAGTTACCAAAATTTAATTAATATTTAGTCTTGAATTTACTAGGAATTCATAATTTTAGAAAATATGTGTACATTTTGTTATTGTTGTTCAGTCATTAAGTCATATCTGACTCTTTGTAACCCCGTGGACTGTAGCATGCCAGGTCTTCCAATCCCTCATTGTCTCCCAGAGTTTGTCCAAGTTCATGTCCATTGAGTTGGCTATGCCATCCAACCATCACATCCTCTACCATCCTCTTCTACTTCTGACTTCGATCTTTCCCAGCATCAGGGTCTTTTTCAATGAGTTGGTTCTTTGCATTATGTAGCCAAATTACTGGAGTTTCAGTTTCAGCATAGTCCCTCCAATGAGAATTCAGGGTTGATTTCCTTTAGGATGGACTGGTTTGATCTCCTTGCTGTCCAAGGGACTATTAAGAGTCTTCTTCAGCACCATAATTCAGAAATATTAATTCTTAGGATCTCAGCCTTCTTTATGGTCCACTCTCACATCAATAAAAGACTACTGGAAAAAGCTTAGCTTTGACTAGAAAGACCTCTGTTGGCAAAGTAATGTCTCTGTAGTTTTATTTTTAATTTTTTGAGAAACCTTCATACTATTTATTACTTTTAATTAAATAGCTCCACATTGCTTTAAAGATGCTACTATTGATAAGTGATTGGATAAACTTGGATGTTTAATGATGATATTCATGTTAAAATAATAAATATGGAGATATTAGAGAAAATAACAAAGGTATTAATACTATATACATTGTGGAACAAGCAATTATATATACTTAAGCAGTTATCAGAATTTACTTTTACTATATTGTTAAATAAAGACAAGATTACTATTATAGTGTGGAATGATATCCAACTGAATTAATTCATGCTTAGGCAATAGGTAGTAAAAATTGGAAAACTGAACTTATATTACTAGAAAAATAAGTGTTTCACATCTTAAACTCATGATAAAAAATAAATTCAGAGTCACCTAATTTCTAGAAGAACTAAAAAGATGAAGATATTTACTGAGAGACACATTTTTAACAAACGAGTAAGAATATTTCATTTGGTAATAATGCATTTGTTAAATATATGATTAGTGTTCAGCATTCAACATTCTATGCACTTCCATCTAAATATGCATAAATGTAAGAGCCAGATGGATTGTGCTAATGCCAGGATTGCAAAACATTATCTCAAGCAGAAGCACTCTATAATAACTATATTAATCATTAATAGCTTTGGTGTTCATCAAAATATCATTAATCCATGTGAATTAAATTGTTATTAATGCACATGAAATATGGATTAAAAGAAAAAAAATCTTTGTAATTATTGCCTTTATTGTGGTTCTTTGGATCTAAGAGTCATTTTAAAGGGAGGTATATAACATTTGCAAAGTCTTTAAAACATGTATATTTAAAATCAGAGTACACTTATTGTTTATTTTAATTTCTGATCCCTTTCTCTGTAGCACAACCTGTCTCTAAATGACTTTGGCATTTTTTTTCTCACAAGACCCTAAATTCATCTTTATTCCAAGTGACACCTCTTTTGTTTTGCAACTGAGGCAAATCCCATAATATTCAGTGACAGCAAGGCATACCACCTGTTCTAGATTTTCTAATTCCCATTTTTCCTATTTTTACATAATTCATTCTGTTTTTAAGTTGAACTATCACATGTACAAAGTGCACAAGTTTAAGCCTACTATCACTCACATAAATACATTCATGTAAATATCACCAAAGTTGAGAAATAAACCACTGCCAACACCCAAGAAGATAGACAAGTTTCCTCTAAGCACATGCTTATTTTATGCCCCAAAGGAAACAGTCTCTTGATTCCTAACAAAATATATAAGCTTTGCTTATTTTTGTACTTTCTATGTATGCGTGTGAGAGCTGGACCATAAAGAAGAATTGATGCTTTTGAACTGTGGTCCTGGAGAAGACGTTTGTGAGTCTCATACACTGGAAGGGGGGCTTCCCAGGTGGCACTAGTGGTAAAGAACCCACCTGACAATGCAGACAGGAGACATAAGAGATGCTGGCTCAATCCCTGGATCAGGAAGATCCCCTGGAAGAGGAAATAGCAACCCACTCCAGTATTCTTGCCTGAAAAATCTCATGGACAGAGGAAGCTTGGAGGCTACCATCATAGCATTGCACAGAGTTGAACATGACTGAAGTGACTTTGCACATAGCCTGGAAGGAGATTAAAGCAGTCAGTCCTAAAGGAAATCAACCCTGAATATTCATTGGAAGGTCTGTTGCTGAAGCTGAAGCTTCAATACTTTGGCCACCTGATGTGAAGAACTGACTTATTGGAAAAGATCCTGATGCTGGGAAAGATTGAAGATAAAAGGAGGAGGGGGAAGCAGAGAATAAGATGGTTATATAGCACCACTGACTCAATGGACATGAATTTGAGTAAACTCCAGGAGATAGTAGAGGATAGAAGACCCTGGTGTGCTGCAATCAATGGGGTTTCAGAGTCAGACTTGACTTGGCAACTGAACAACAATAGCAATCTTTGAAGTTTAAGTGGAATCATAATATGTTTTGTTTAAAATCTGTACAGCTTGAGTATTATTTTCATCACAGTTTAGTATTATTATATGACTATAACATGATCAATTTCTCCATGCTATTCTTAACAAATAATTAGCTTGTTTCCCACACAGGGTATTAAGCCTACTATGACCATTCCTGTACATATATGTTGGTCACAGGTGCAATTATTTCTACAAGATACATACCTAAGTATGTTAAGTTTAGTAGGTTATGCTAATAGTTTTTCAAAGTAGTGATTAAGAATTCCTGTTGCTCCGCATACTCATCACTACATATGTTTTTAGTCTTTCAAACTTTAACCATTCTGATCATCATGTAACAGTAGGTCATTGTGATTTTAATTTTCATTTACTTGATAACTCACAAAGTAGAGGAAGTTTTCATGTCATATATATTTTATGGCTTGGTATGCTTGTTACACATACATATATATGCAGTATCCATATTTATATGTAAACTTTTATAAACATAAACATTGATATTTATTTATTTATTAGGTATATCAGAAAAAAAAAGCAAAAAAACAAAAAACACCAAACAAAGTTAACACTATTTCTCAATGAAGACTTTATTTATAAGAATGGAATACAGGGAAACTAAATTTTGAAAATATATCTATATCTACAGTTAGAAGTTGGGGGAAACAAATATTTTAATCAGATAATACTTTCTCCAGGATTGTTTTAGAAATTCAATGTAATCCCCTCATCTATACATGCCCTGTGGAGTGGTCAGTGATCTCAGGCTAAGAGGACGAGCAGGTCTAGACAGCAATAATGTGATAGATCTTCAATCCAACTGGTTCTATGAATGACCCAGGGCATTCACTGATGTTAGAAGAATTTAACACAGGAGAGCAATTCTACATTCAGGCGAGAAAGCCCTAGAGAACAGTGGCCATGGCATTCACAACTATTGTTCTGCACTGCAGCAAGGCCACCATTATTGGCCAGTCATGCTTCCTTCCTTCATTTCCTCAGCATTTCAGGATGGACATGCACATTATAAGAGGGACTCGTGACTCAAAGCACGCAGTGAACAAGCGCACTGGGGATAATGAGCAGATAGCAGTTGCCCTAGGGAATCCACCAGCTGGGGACTGTGCCAGGCTCTCTCTTCAGGCTGGCTTTTACCCCCCAGCTCCAGCCAGGGCTCTAAGCCTTGTTATCTTTAATCATTGGCAGTGGGAAACTAATATTTTGTACTTTGCAATAAACCCTTAAATTATATTTTTTTAAAAATTAAACTTGTATGACCAGGTTTCTTTTTGGTTATTGTCTCTAATATTACTGCTTTGCCAGAGTTCTTTCTGTAGTCTGAATACAAAGTCATTACCAGTTGTTTATGGAAAACTGCTAGTCTTTTTAATAAATTATTCTACGTTAATTAGAAATCCATATAAAGATACAATCTGACTCATAAATCATGAAGCACACATATAACAAAGTCAGAAACACTTAAAATCGAAATGTAAGTAAGTATGGAAAATAAAATAACATGCATTAAAAAATAATCATAGTTATTGAAGAATCATAGGGTTTTTTATCATGGGTGAGAGATTTATTAAACAGAGCATTAAAAAATTAAAATTTGGGACATCCCTGGTGGCATAGTAGATACATGTCCACCTGCCAATGCCAGGGACACAGGTCCCATCCCTGGTCCAGGAGGAGTCCACGTGGTACAGAGCAAGTGAGCCCATGTGCCACAATTACTGAGCCTAAGCTCTAGAGCCCACCAGCCACAACTACTAAGGCCACATGCCACAGTTACCAAAGCCTGCCCATCTATCAGGGAGCCAGGGCATCCACTGATTGTAGAGGCTGTGCTCTACAATAAGAGAAGCCGCTGCAACTAGCAGCCCACACACCACAACTAAGAGTAGCCCCTGCTCGCTGCAACCAGAGAAAGTCTGTGCACAGCTATGCAGACCCAGTGCAACCTAAACAAAAAGTTAAATCTTGCACATTAAAAGTATAAAATTCTGTTAATTTAGTTCAGTTTCAGTTCAGTTGCTCAGTCATGTCCGACTCTTTGCCACCCCATGGACTGCAGCATGTCAGGTCTCCCTGTTCATCGCCAGCTCCCGGAGCTTGCTCAGACTCATGTCCATCATGTTGGTGAGGCCATCCAACCATCTCACCCTCTGTCATCCGCTTCTCCTCCTGACCTCAGTCTTTTCCAGCATCAGGGTCTTTCCAGTGAGTCAGCTTTTCATATCAGGTTGCCAAAATATTGGAGCTTCAGAATCAGTGCCTGCAGTGAATATTCAGTGTTGATTTCCTTTAGGACTGACTGGTTTGATCTCCTTGCAGTCCAAGGGAACCTCAAGAATTTTCTCCAGCACCATAATTCAAAACAATCAATTCTTCGGGGCTCAGATATATTTATAGTCCAACCCTCACATCCATACATGACTACTGTATATATGGAAAAACCATGACTTTGACTAGACAGACCTTAGGCATCAAAGTAATGTCTCTTCTTTTTAATATGTTGTCTAGGTTGGTAATAGCTTTTCTTCAAAGGAACAAGCATCTTATAATTTCATGCTGTAGTCACCATCTGCAGTGATTTTGGAGCCCAAGAAAATGAAGTCTCTCACTGTTATCAGTATTAAATTAATTAATTCTGTTAATTAAAATTCTCAAAAAATTTAATATTTTCTTGCTCTGCCTAAAGCAACTATTGATACATCCCAGGAGCAATGATTACAACCTGTGCCCGGATACTGGTTTCAAATATCATATTTCAATACAAGGAAATACAGGTCTTTGGAGAAACAGTGAGTTCTCGGGCTAGGATAGGGGATGTATAAGATAGGCCTGGGACATCTTTTAGTTCCAGAAAACAACACATTCAAAGATACAACCAAAACAGTATGTCAAAAGTGCACAGGAATCAATTGAAAGGTTTCTCAGTTACCAAAGCTGTAACAATCTAGGCGACAAAATAAACAATGTATTGGATGGACACCCAAAGTTAATATCCATGCATTCATAAGAGATAAATAAATGATTACATAAATAATTTAACGTTGGTATCTTAGTTTATTCAGACTGTTGTAACAAAAATGGGATTCTCAGGTGGCACAGTGATAAACAATTTGCCTGCCAATGCAGAAGACGAAAGAGAGGCAGATTTGATCCCTATGTCAGGAGAATTCTCTGGAGTAAGAAATGACAGTATTCTTGTAATCCAGTAATCCCAGTATTCATGCCTGGGTAATTCTGCGGGCAGAGGAATCGGGCAGGCTACAATTCATGGAGTCACAAAGACTCAGAAACGACTGACCAACTCAACACACACATAACAGATATACTATAAACTAGGCAGCTTGTAAATAACAAATATATACTGTTATACTCCTGAAGGCTGGGAAGTCCAGGATGAAGATGCCAGCAGAATCACTGTTAGGACTTCGTGCTTTACAGATATATATATGTGTGTATATATATATATATGTGTGTGTGTGTATATATATATATATATGTATGTATCTTTTCAGTCCTGAATGTTCATTGGAAGGACTGATACTGAAGCTGAAATTTGAATACTTTGGACACCTGAAGTGAAGAACTGACTCATTGGAAAAGACTCCGATGCTGGGTAAGATTGAAGATGGGAGAAGGGGACAACAGAGGATGAGATGGTTGGATGTCATCACTAACACAATGGACATGAGTGTGAGGAAGCTTTGGGAGTTGGTGATGGACAGGGAAGCCTGGCGTGCTGCAGTCCATGTGGTCATAAAGAGTTGGACATGATGGAGTGACTGAACTAAACTGATGTATCTTTTCACCGTGTCCTCACACAGCAGAAGAGGCTAGAGAGCACTGTGTGGTTTCTTTGCTGCTGCTGTTGCGAAGTCACTTCAGTCGTGTCTGACTCTGTGCGACCCCATAGACGGCAGCCCACCAGGCTCCCCTGTCCCTGGGATTCTCCAGGCAAGAACACTGGAGTGGGTTGCCATTGCTTTCTCCAATGCATGAAAGTGAAAAGTGAAAGTGAAGTCTCTCAGTCGTGTCCGACTAGTAGCGACCCCATGGACTGCAGCCTACCAGGCTCCTCTGTCCATGGGATTTTCCAGGCAAGAGTACTGGAGTGCGGTGCCATTGCCTTCTCCGGTGGTTTCTTTATTAAGACACAAAATCCCATTCGCAAGGGCTCCACTCTCATGACTTAAGCACTTCCTAGAGGTACCACCTTCTATTGACCATATTGAGTATTAAAATTTCAACATGAATTTTGAGGAGAAACAAATATTCAGATTACACCATGGTTGCAGGCAAGACAGATGTCTTGTTGAAAATAATTCCAAAACATTTGTCTATATAGTCATTCTGCCCCCAAGAATGTTGAGCATATGAGCATAATTCCACCCTCTTTGAAATATGCTGCTCATAGTGATTTTCTTCCAAAGAGTACAGTCTGGAAAGACAGGAAAAACAATGACTCTACATTGGAGAGACCTGAGAAATATTCCCTCAGCCAGATGATAAGTGTCAACATCAACAGGATAAATCATGTTGATAGTATATACCCTTGATATAATGCAATAAGAATGGGACTTTACATCTACAGTTTTCCTCCAAAGAATACATAACTCCAGATGAAAGGAAAACATCAGAGACATCTCAATTGAGGGACATGCTACAAAATACTGACCAGCACTCCTCAAAACTGATGTGGTCATCAAAAGCAAGGTCTGAGGAACATCATGGCCAAGAGAAGCCTAAGGGAATATGACAGCTAAATGCCCTATGGCATCCTGGATTCTGGAACAGGAAAGGGCATTAGGTAAAAAACTAATGAAATAAGAGTAAAGTGTTAAGTTTGTATAATGATAATATATCAACATCACTTCATTAGTTGTGACAAATGTACCATACTAATATAAGATAGTAACAATAGGGAAAACAACCTGTGAGATGTATAGAAACTCTCTTTGCAACTTTTCTATGTTTCGAAAATTATCCTCCAATAAAAAGCTTACTAAAAATGTTCCAGGAAAGTAAAAAGTCCAGTCATTGAATGTGAGGCTATCTTAAAATACACATAAACAACAAAAGCCTTATATTTGGCATAGTGTAAATAAATAATTTTTTAAGTACACTTTTTTTTTTTTTTTGCTTTATTTTACTTTGCAATACTCTATTGGCTTTGCCATACCTTATGACCCAGAAATCCCACTGCTGGGCATACACACCAAGAAAACCAGAATTGAAAGAGACACTTGTACCCCAATGTTCATTGCAGCACTGTTTATAATAGCCAGGACATGGAAAGAACCTAGATGTCCATCAGCAGATGAACGGATAAAGTACACTTTTTGATGAATAAGTGTAAGATATAGTTTAGATTTATTTTAGGGTATATTTAGTTTAGGATACATTTTTTTTTAGGATACAGTCTGTTTAGCTTTTGACAAATGTATGCAACATTTAACAATATTTTAATCGCTTCCATGCCCCTTGTAATCAATTACATTTGCCATCCCAATTATTCCATTAATTTCTTTGGTTTTTTGTTTTACTTTAATTAGTGCCTATTCTTATCTTTTCTATTTTCTTTCCAGTGCTCACTTTGAATTTAATTTGCTCACTTTTCTAGTTTCATAAGGTAGAAGCTTATATAATTAATTTTGATTATTTTTTCTTTTTTAATATCTACACTACTATAAATTTCTCTTAAGCCATGCTTTAGCTAAATACCACAAGTTTAACAAGGTGTGGTTTCATTTTCATTTAGTTCAAAACATTTTCTAATTTTTTATGATTTTTTTCCAAAATATATCTAATTTTAAAAAAGATAATGTCTAATTTTAAAATGTATTTCAATTTTGCAAGTCATCTTTCTGCTATTGATTTACACTTTGATTTATTGTGGTTGAAGAACACAATTTCCATGGTTTTAATTCTTCTAAATGTATTAAGACTTACTTTTATGCCATAGGATATGGTTTGTTTTGACACATATTCCATGTGCACTAGAGGAAACTATGTGTTCTCTCATGAGCAGCTGAAGTGTTTTTTACTGATATTTTTCGTGTGTGATTATTGATTTTTCATCAATTTGATCTTTCAATCACTGAGAGAGGAGTGATGAGATTCTATACTGTAATTGTGTATTTTCTATGTCTTCTTTCAAGTAGTATCAGTGTTTGATATTTTCATATATTTTGAAGCAATGTTTATAGGGTTATGCACATTTAGGACTGCTATGTTCTCTTAATGAATTGACCCTTTTAGTAACATAAAGTAGTCCTCTTTTTCCTCAGTAATATTCATCAATGCATTATTATTTCACAGTTTAAATATATAGACTTTGACCATAGTTCAGCATATCTATTTATAGTTCAAACAATCATTATTTGTCATCCAAATCATAACAATAGCCTTCGAATAGCCTTGACACTTACACTTCTCCTATTTCAGGGTAGGTGGAAGTTTATGGAATAATGAGGAATGGATCTGGAGAGGCCGTAGAAGATAACTAAACTATTCATTGTTATACCCCTAATAGATGTAGAATATATGTGTGTGTGTGTGTGTGTGTGTGTGTGTGTGTTTGAGACATATTAACTTCAGGTGTATTGCATAATAATTTAACATTTACAATACTATGCAATGATCTCCATGATAAACTCAGTAATCATCTATATAAAGTTATTATACTATTATTGACCATGTTCCTTATGCTGTATGTTATATCCCTGTGGTTTATAAGGGCTTCTACGGTAGCTCAGGTGGTAAAGAATCTGCCTGCAATGCAGGAGACCGCAGTTTGATTCCTGAGTCGGGAAGATCCCCTGGAGAAGGGATAGGCTACCACTCCAGTATTCCTGGGCTTCCCTGGTGGCTCAGCTGGTAAAGCATCTGCCCTCAACACGGGAGACCTGGATTCGATTCCTGGGTTGGGAAAGACCCCCTGGAAGAGGGCAAGGCGACCCATTCCAGTAATCTTGCCTGGAGAATCCCCATGGCAAAGGAGCCTGGCAGGTTACAATCCATTAGGTTGCAAAGAGTTGGATACGACTGAGAGTTAAGCACACAGGGTATATAAACTGAAGGTTTGTATCTTTTAATCCATTCATTTATTTTGTACCCTCCCTCCCCTCTGGCAAACACTCATTTGATCTCAGTATCAATGAATCTGTTTTTGTTTTGTTTATTCATTTGCATTGTTTTATCTCTATATATAAGTAAAATCATAGGATATTTATCTTTCTCTGCCTTGCTTCACTTAGCCTAATAATCTCTATATATGTAAACACTATCACAAATGACTAAATTTCATTTTATTTTTATGACTATATATATGTATATACACAAACATGTATATATGTATATACACAAAACATACATATATATATTCTCTATCCATCCATCTATTGATAGATACTGATGTTTCTTCTATGTCTTGACTATTGTAAATAATGCTTCATTGAACATTGACATACATATATCTTTTCAAATTATTGTCTTGTTTTCTTTAGATAAATACCTAAAGTGGATTGCTGGACCACAGAACAATTTTTTTTTTTTTTAATTTTTGAGGAACCTCTATACCGTTTTAGATGCTCCAATTTATTGTCCAACCAGCAGTGCATGAGGGCTCCCTTTCCTCCACATCCTCACCAACATTTTATATTTGTTACCTTTTTTTTTTTATAATAGCCAATCTGACAGGGGTGAGATAGTTTTGATTTCTATGTCAATAAATATCTTTTAACGTGTGTTTCTTTTTTTTTTTTTACAACTTTATTATTTATTTTCTTTATTATTATTACTATTTTTTTTTTTTT
>SJYV01041545.1:319553-345896 GCA_006410875.1 Neotragus pygmaeus
AGCGAAAAAGTTGGCTTAAAACTCAACATTCAGAAAACGAAGATCATGGCATCCGGTCCCATCACTTCATGGGAAATAGATGGGGAATCAGTGGAAACAGTGTCAGACTTTATTTGGGGGGGGCTCCAAAATCAGTGCAGATGGTGACTGCAGCCATGAAATTAGAAGACGCTTACTCCTTGGAAGAAAAGTTATGACCAACCTAGATAGTATATTCAAAAGCAGAGACATTACTTTGCTGACTAAGTAAGGTCTGTCTAGTCAAGGCTATGGTTTTTCCTGTGGTCATGTATGGATGTAAGAGTTGGACTGTGAAGAAGGCTGAGCACCGAAGAATTGATGCTTTTGAACTGTGGTGTTGGAGAAGACTCTTGAGAGTCCCGTGAACTATAAGGAGATCCAACCAGTCCATTCTGAAGGAGATCAGCCCTGGGATTTCTTTGGAAGGAATGATGCTAAAGCTGAAGCTCCAGTACTTTGGCCACCTCATGTAAAGAGTTGACTCATTGGAAAAGACTCTGATGCTGGGAGGGATTGGGGGCAGGAGGAGAAGGGGACGGCAGAGGATGAGATGGCTGGATGGCATCACGGACTCGATGGACATGAGTCTGAGTGAACTCCAGGAGATGGTGATGGACAGGGAAGCCTGGCGTGCTGTAATTCATGGGGTCGCAAAGAGTCGGACATGACTGAGCGACTGAACTGAACTGAGTATTGCACTGGTTTTGCCATACATCAACATGAATCCACCATGGGTGTACATGAGTTCCCAATCCTGAACCCCCCGCCCCCCTCTCTCCATACTATCCCTCTGGGTCATCCAGTGCACCAGCCCCAAGCATCCTGTATCCTGCATCGAACCTAGACTGGTGATTTATTTCTTATATGGTATTATACATGTTTCAATGCCATTCTCCCAAATCATCCCACCCTCTCCCTCTCCCACAGAGTCCAAAAGACTGTTCTATATACCTGTGTCTCTTTTCCTGTCTCGCATACAGGGTTATCATTCCCATTTTTCTAAATTCCATATATATGTGTTAATATACTGTATTGGTGTTTTTCTTTCTGGCTTACCTCACTCTGTATAATCGACTCCAGTTTCATTCACCTCATTAGAACTGATTCAAATGTATTATTTTTATTGGCTGAGTAATACTCCATTGTGTATATGTACCAAGGTTTCTTATCCATTTGTCTGCCGATGGACATCTAGGTTGTTTCCATGCCCTGGCTATTATAAACAGTGCTGCAATGAACATTGGGGTACATGTGTCTCTTTCAATTCTGGTTTCCTCAGTGTGTTATGCCTGGCAGTGGGATTGCTGGGTCATAAGGCAGTTCTATTTGCAATTTTTTAAGGAATCTCCACACTGTTTTCCACAGTGGCTGTACTAGTTTACATTCCCACCAACAGTGTAAGAGGGCTCCCTTTTCTCCAAACCCTCTCCAGAATTTATTGCTTGTAGACTTTTGGATAGCAGTCATTCTTACTAGCATGAAAAGGTACCTCATTGTGGTTTTGATTTGCATTTCTCCTATAACGAGTGATGTTGAGCATCTTTTCATGTGTTTGTTAGCCATCTGTATGTCTTCTTTGGATAAATATCTATTTAGTTCTTTGGTCCATTTTTTGATTGAGTCATTTATTTTTCTGGAATTGAGCTGCAGGCATTGCTTGTATATTTTTGAGATTAGTTGCTTGTCAGTTGCTTCATTTGCTATTATTTTCTCCTACTCCAAAGGCTGTCTTTTCGCCTTGCTTATAGCTTCCTTTGTTGTGGAGAAGCTTTTAATTTTAATTAGGTCACATTTGTTTATTTTTGCATTTATTTCCAGTATTTTGGGAGGTGGGTCATAGAGGGTTCTGCTGTGATTTATGTCAGAGAGTGTTTTGTCTATGTTCTCTATAGGAGTTTTATAGTTTCTGGTCTTAATTTTGGCATCTTTTCATGTGTCTGAGATGCAGAATACTTTCATGAAATCAAATATATTTTTATGAAATCAGAATATTTTAATGAACCCTTTGCTTTGAGTCAGAAACAGGAAGTATATTAGGTCAGTATTGCATTTTTCAGCATAAACTTTTTTTTAAACCATTGTTTATTATATTACTGTGAAACTTAAACAAACTTCATTTGTCTTATTCCTTTGTTTCTTACACAGTTCTAGAAAGTAATTCTAGCCCCTTAAAGTGAAAAAATTGGCTTAAAGCTCAACATTCAGAAAACTAAGATCATTGCATCCAGTCCCATCACTTCATGGGAAATAGATGGGGAAACAGTGGGAACAGTGGCAGACTTTATTTTGGGGGGCTCCAAAATCACTGCAGATGGTGACTGCAGCCATGAAATTAAAAGATGATTGCTCCTTGGAGGGAAAGTTATGACCAACCTAGATAGCACATTAAAAAGCAGAGACATTACTGTCAACAAAGGTCTGTCTAGTCAAGGCTATGGTTTTTCCAGTGGTCATATATGGATGTGAGAGTTGGACTATAAAGAAAGCTGAGTGCTGAAGAATCGATGCTTTTGAACTGTGATGTTGGAAAAAACTCTTGAGAGTCCCTTGGATTACAAGAAGATCCAACCAGTCTATCTTAAAGGAGATCAGTCCTGAGTATTCTTTGGAAGGACTGATGTTGAAGCTGAAACTCCGATATTTTAGCCACCTGATGCTAACAGCTGACTCATTTGAAAAGACCCTAATGCTGGGAAAGATTAAGGTCAGGAGGAAAAGGGACCACAGATGATGAGATGGTTGGATGGCATCACCGACTCAGGGGACTTGAGTTTGGGTAACCTCCGGGAGTTGGTGATGGACAGGAAGGCCTGGCGTGCTGGAGTCCAATGAGTCACAAGGAGTTGGACACTGAGATGACTGAGTGACTGAACTGAACGAACTGAAAGTTTGGGGGCTTCCCTCGTGGCTCATCAATAAAGAATCTGACTGCCAATGCAGGAAATGTGAGTTCAGTCACTGGATCAACAAGATCCCCTGGTGAAGGAAATGGAGCCAACTTCTGTATTCTTGCCTGGAAAATCCCATGAAGAGAGGAGAAATGCGGGCTACAATCCATGAAGTCACAGAGAGTAGGACATGACACAGCAAATAAACAAAAACATAAGCTTTGGAGGGCTTAAACAAATAAATCAGAGTCACAATCAGAACTATATCTTTATGTATGCTTTCCATTATACCATCTTGTCTTGCTAGTGGCAGGACATCTTTGCAATAATTCAGGTTTTAAATAATGAGGAGGCTAATTTCTGGCTATGGGAATGGGAAATTTCTGTAATTAGAGGATCAAGTTGAAGGAAGAATCTATAGAACTTGATGAACGTATACAACAGATAATGAAATTAGAGAAGGCAAGACTGATGGTGGAGACTGTCTTGGCCCTGGGAGATGTGTGCCCAGTTTATCATAGAGGCACCTACAATTGTACATCATTATTCCAGGTTACTTTAGTTGAATTATTGATTCGAGGAGTCTGCACAATTACTCTCCTAGTTATAATTTAACTGCTGCTGATTCTATGCTGAAAAATATCTACTGCACTCCTTAATCCAATAGAATACACTGATATATTTGCTGATTTTTTTTTTACTGTTGTTTTGTTATTTTCATTTTTCTTCACAGACTCCAGCTGTCCCTAGGTCCATCTGTTTTTACTGCATTCACCATATACTGTGCAGCATGAAGCTTATGGAAACACAATCATGTAAATCTGCAGGTGCAACTTTGACACATTCGGCACCTGCAAACATTTGAAAAATTCACCAAAAGGCCTCTTCAGCCATTAGGGGATGGGGAAAAAAAACAATTAGTGGATAACATAAACCCTTAATATTGTTACTCATTGTTTTTTTCAAAAACAAATGTCTTTCAATATGTCTCCTAGAGGAACAAATCTAAGCCAAGTTTGAATTAAAAATAAAATAATAACTTGTTTTGGGTTCTCCAAGCACATTAAACCACTGGAAATTCTCTTAGCTGCCTGGAAAAGAAAACCATTCTTCTTAATGGTCATATAATTAAAATTGGAAAAATACATTTTTACAGAGCTCTTTGTATGTAAAAATTACCTGTGGGGAAACAATAAGAAGTATTTCCATCTGAAATGTTTTTCTTCAAGTAAAGTTCATTCTCTCTTTCAATTCCTTCATCAACCAACATTGAAAAGCATTTGACCAACCACTTATTAAAAGATAAGCAGTAAAAAATAAAAATTAAAATTTCTCATCCCTTTTACTTTTAATTAAGCATTGATCATTTTAGTGTGTATTCATCCTTTCATACATAGTGTTGTACTAGCCTATGCTAAGTTGCTTTATTCATGTTGACTCTGTGCATTCCTACGGACTGTAGCCTGCTAGGCTCTCTGTCCATGGGATTCTCCAGGCAAGAATACTAGAGTGGTTTGCCATGCCCTTCTCCAGGAGATCTTCTGGACCCAGGGATTAAACCCAGGTCTCCTGTATTGCCGGCAGATTCTTTACCATCCGAGCCACATATTATTATATCTGACCTTTAAAAGTGTATGGAAATTAAGAAACACAAAACTACAACTCATTTAGCAATCAAGAAAGTTGACTCATTTTTTTTTTCATTTATTTCATCTCTAATGTCCATATACATGAATCAAAAAAGTGGAGAGAACATCAAGCATTTTGATTGAGCTGACATTTCAGTAAATACTTTGGAATTGATACTTGGCCCCTTATGGCTGAACTAAAATAATGTTAAGAGTCTAATAAAAATCTACCAATATTTGCCTTATTATAGGCTGAATTGCCTTTACAATCAAAGACAATATAGATCATTGTGCATCACTATTTCATCATATGGTAAGAATTTCACTAACCTGCCACAAAGATATAAGTTGAGAAACTTTGTATTATTGATTATTATTCATGTAATGGAAATGGCAGAGTAAAGAAAAGATATGTTTCACCTATTGGAAACACCATAGACCATGAACTTTATTAAATTCTACACAAGTATCCAGAACATGAAATCACTGACTATATTTTATATAAAAAGACTCATAATACCATTTCCTTAGTACTTATTACATATTCTAAATGACTTACATATATTATTATTTGGCATGCTTAATTATTTTCCCTTTTATGAATGAGGACACCAAGGCAAAAAGGAGTTATGCAACTTAGCCAACGTCACACATCTAGTATGTGGTAGAGATGGAATCTGAAACCAGGGTCCCTTCATCAGCATTTCCATACTTAGTCAAAAAGTGATAGCACTTAAGACACTTGTGCATCAGTTAATTAAAGTCACAGAAGATGCAATAGATGGAATTTTAAAAAATCAAGGTAATATCACTTAGTGGTTCTATTCACATGCATACTAGGGAACCACAGTATATTCATTCAGAGCAGTAGGGGGCTGTAGCATTGTCTAAACCTGGAAAAGCTGCATCACCAAAATAGTTCAGAATAATGTCCTTACTTCTTGATATAATCTAAATTCAGCACGTAATCAAGATGCAATCCAAAATATAACCTAGCAGGAAGGGCCCAAATTGAGAAGTTAAGTATAAGATCCTTCAGTGAGTACAAATGACAAGTCTTCAAGTGTAAAACAGTTGTAAAAATATTAACTCATCACTTCACTGTTTTTTTTTCAATTTTGCTAAAATCTAAGGACTGTTTAGTTCAAGAGAAGAGGGATTTAAACAAAAAATGCAAGAATTCATTGATCTTTGAAAGATGGATTTATCTCCCTTTATTTCTAATGAGGTCAGAACATTATCTTTGAATTCAACTCACTTTATTTTGTTTTTAAATAGCAAAGATAAAAAATATATTTACAACATTAGTCATAGGAAAAAGCAAATTAATATCACAATAAAATACAACTATTCCTTCACTAACATGGCTAAAATTAAAAAGACTATCCATACCCTGAAATGTCAAGAATGTGGAAAACTTATCACATATTGAGGGAAAGACTGAAGGAAGAGAAGCGGTGGGACAGAGGATGAGATGTCTGGGTGGCATCATTAACTCAGTGGACATGAGTTTGAACAAACTCTGGAAGATAGTGGAGGATACAGAAGACTGGTGTGTTGCAGTCCATAGGATAGCAAAGAGTCAGATACAATTGATCAACTAAACAACACCACATAATGCAGTTGGAGATATTAAATTATATCACCAAAATTCCACAGTGGCAACAGGACTGAAAAAGGCCAGCTTTCATTCCAATCCCAAAGAAAGACAATGCCAAAGAATGTTCAAACTACCACACAATTGCACTCATCTCACACACTAGCAAAGTAATGTGCAAAATTCTCTAAGCGAGGCTTCAACATCTGTTGGATCATCAAAAAAGCAAGTGAATTCCAGAAAAACATCTACTTCTGGTTTATTGACTATGCCAAAATCTTTGACTGTGTGGATCACAACCTGTGGAAAATTCTTAAACAGATAAGAATACCAGAGCATCTCACCTGCCTTCTGAGAAATCTGTACGCAGGTCAAGAAGCAACAATTAGAACCAGACATGGAATAACAGACTGTTCCAAACTAGGAAAGGAGTATGTCAAGGCTGTATATTGTCATCCTGCTTGTTTAACTTATACGCAGAATATAGCATGAGAAATGCTGAGCTGGATGAAGCACAATCTGGAATCAAGATTGCCAGGAGAAATATCAGTAACTTCAGATATGCAGATGACACCACCCTTATAGCAGAAAGCAAAGAAGAACTAAAGAGCCTCTAGATTAAGTTGAAAGAAGAGAGTGAAAAAGCTGGCTTAAAACCCAACATTCAAAAAAGGAAGATCATGCCATCTGGTCCCATCACTTTATAGCAAATAGATGGGGAAACAATGGAAACAGTGACAGACTTTATTTTCTTGGACTCCAAAATTACTGCAGATGGTGACAGCAACCATGAAATTAAAAGATACTTGCTCCTTGGAAGAAAAACTTTGACCATATTAAAACTTTGACAGCATATTAAAAATCAGAGACATTATTTTGCCAACAAAGGTCCATATAGTCAAAGCTATGGTGTTTCCAGTAGTCACATATGAATGTGAGAGCTGGACCATAAAGAAAGCTGAGCATCAAAGAATTGATACTTTTGAACTGAGGTGTTAGAGAAGACTCTTGAAAGTCCCTTGGATTGCAAGGAGATCCAACCAGTCCATCCTAAAGGAAATCCATCCTGAATATCCACTGGAATGACTTAAAATGAAGCCAAAGTTCCAATACTTTGGCCACCTGAGGTGAAGAACCAACTCATTTGAAAAGATTTTGATGCTGGGAAAGATTGAAGGCAAAAGGAGAAGGGGACGATAGAGGATGAGATGGCTGGATTGCATCACTGACTCAATGGACATGAGTTTGAGTAAACTCCAGTAGTTGGTGATGGTCAGGGAGGCCTGGTGTGCTGCAGTCCAAGGGATCTCAAAGAGTCAGACATGACTGAGTGACTGAACTGAACTGAACTGTAAATAAAGTCATATTCTGAGTATCTGGGTATACATGAATTTTCAAAACATGCTATTCAACCCAGTAGAGTCCACCCCATGGCCACCAAAATTCACATCCATCCTATAGGCAAGATATGTTCATTCAGTTCCAAAATCCCCAGTCTTAATCTCTTTAGCTTTAACTCTATATCAAAATCTCACATACATATCAAATTTAAAAGTTTCAAATTTCATCATCTAAGTAATTGAAATTTTAAGAAAAATCAATGATAGTCTAAATTATCTACAGGTGAGATTCTGTTTATGATCAATCTTGCAGCAAAATTTAATACCACCTTTGGACCTGTGAAACTGGAAATACTATCTGATTCTAAAGTACAAATTGTGGGACAGGTGTAAGAGAGACATTTATATTTTAATGTGAGAACTTAAACAAATGAAGGAATTACTGATATAAATAATATAGAATTCAGCAAGGTAAATTTCATTAGATTACACAGTTAGAGAATAATTCTCTTGTTCTATCTCCCTTGGATTCCTGGAGAGTCTGTCTTCTGGGTACAAGGAGGTCTCAACAATTCATCCTCTCGGCCTACAGAATTAAGTCCATTATCTTACGTTTCTGGGTCACCCATCCTGGCTTTTACCTCTTTCCTCAAAGTAATTTTTTATTTTTCTTGTAGAGTAGCACATATTTGCACCTGGGCAATTTTTTCAACTTAATTTCTTGCCTATAGACCAACAGCCTTCCTTCATTTCATGCTGTCTCTGCCCCCATTCAGTTCAAGCTGACAGTGTCTCTGCTGATAAAACCTCAAATATCTTATCAGTTTTCCATGTATGTTGAGGCAATCCATACCATACTACAAGAAGCTTCTCTACAGATTCTGTAGTGCATAATCAATCTCTATTCCTGGCTTCTTTTGAGTTGGATGATTGTATCCATATGTCACACACATAATCTCCTCAGCAAAGTTATTAAAGCCACAATCATGAACATGTCTCCATAGCATTCTATCTGGATAGGGTGAAATTTTTCCAAAATATCAAAGGCTGGTTCTTTTTTGCTTAATGGTTCCTTCCTCAGTTTCTCTTTTTCTTTTTGCATTTTGCTATAAACTCAAAGAAGAAACAAGCTACCCATTTCAGAGACTCGTGGGAATCTCTTTTGCTAAATATTGAAGTACATAGCTTACAAGTTATACTTGCAACACAGTAGTGTCAAGCTTTGAGATAGAATCCAAGGGAGATAGAACAAGAGAACTATTCTCAAACTGTGTAACCTAACGAAATTTACCTTGCTGGATTTTATATTATTTATATCAGTAATTCCTTCATTTGTTTAAGTTCTCACATTAAAATATAAATGTCTCTCTTATCTCTGTCCCACAACTTGTATTTTAGAATCAGATAGTATTTCCAGTTTCACAGGTCCAAAGGTGGTATTAAATTTTGCTGCAAGATTGATCATAAACAGAATCTCACCTGTAGATAATTTAGACTATCATTGATTTTTCTTAAAATTTCAATTACTTAGATGATGAAATTTGAAACTTTTAAATTTGATATGTATGTGAGATTTTGGTATAGAGTTAAAGCTCAATTCATTCAGGTTTTCTGCCCCTATATCAAAGATCATGTGTCATCTAAGGTCCAGTAAGTTTCTTCTTTCCTTATGAGACCTCATTAGAAACATCTTTAATGTTTATATTTCTATCTGCTGATTTTGTTGATGATGACATATGTGATTATTTAAGATAATAAAGTATTTCTTTTACTTCTTTCTGATCTCTTACCAGATTTGCCTTTATATCCATATTTCTATAAACTACCTCCTCAAGGCAATCTAAAGGGTTTTAAAATCACACATCTCAAAAATTTTCCAGCCTTTCTACCCATTACCCAAACTCAAGCTACTTTCACATTTTTAGGTGTTTGTGTATAGCTATACAGATTCTGCTACCAAGATTTGTGTTAGTTTCTGAGAGCTACTGTCAAAAATTACCTAAAATTAGCAGACTTAACACAAGAGAAATTTATTCTCTCACAGTGCTGGAATCTAGAAGTATGGAATTTGGATGTAATCAAGGCCAGGCTCTCTACAAAAGCTCTAGGGAAGAAGTTCTTGCCTCTTCCAGTTTCTACAGACCCCAGGCATTCCTTTACTTGGGACACCATCACTCCAATTTCTACCCCTTTCTTCAAAGACTCTCTTCCTGTATTCAAATTTCCCCCTTCATAATAAAGACATAAATTCTCAAGTTTAGAGTGTATCCTTATGCAATATCACCTCATCGTAACCATATTTGCAGAAACTCTAAGTAAGGTCACAATTTTGAGTTTCCAGATAAATGTGAATTGGGGGGAAGGTAAGGGGCAGCATGCAACCCAGGGCAAACACGAAACAGAATCAGCTCCCCTCATTTGGATGTTCTCATAATATCCTACATGAAATTTTACTATACAGTGCATATTATATAATTGTTTAACTATCTACTCTACAAAACAATAACACCCACTAATGAGATTTTAATTTTTACTTCATTGCATCCCCATTGTGTAGCATAAAGTCTAAGACATGATCAATAAATGATTATTTAATGACTTACAAGTGAAGGAATGCTCCATATATTTTAGAGCTAAAGTTTAATTAAACAAATGGTTTACAGTCACTACAAAGGTTATATTAAATACATTTTAGTATCAAAGCCTTTGTTGGCTTTGGACATAAAGGCTTAAAATACTGTCTTAAAAAATAAACATGAATGCTGCATCTAAAGTAAATGAAATTATATTTAAAAAATAGACAGGTTTTATTTTGCAGTAAAATCATTTTATCTATGTCAAGTGTTTTTCTGTGAAAGAACATTTCTTCAGAAACATATTAAAGGCCTTTTTTTTTTAAAGAGAAAAATTTCAGTATTAACAATTTTTCAGACTAATTTCAATTTTGTAAAATGTATCTCCAATTCATAAATTTTAAAGGTTTGGTTTTTATTGTCTTTTTCTGTCTATAATGACCTTTTGTAGGAAAAAGTTTTCACCATGTAAATCTTGTTCACTTGTGTCCTTGCCTAATAATTGGCTTGTTCATGTAAAAACAGCAGCAACAACAACAACAACAACAACACAAAAACAAAAACTAAAACTCTAACAAAAGCCAAAAAATCTTAATAAAAAACTTACAGGTTGTCTCTTAAATTTATTTTTTTCAGTGAGAAATGAAGATTTAAGGATTAGCAGTCCTTTTACTTAGCAGTTCATAGTATTGATTCTCCAAAGAATTGTACACTCATAATGTGAGTTTTAAAGACATTTTCCAATATGCCAAGGGCTAATGGAAAGGGTATGTTTATCTGTGGAAAATCTGTACATGTCAATATATCGTACTCAGTAAAGTGCGGGGTCCTGTCATCAAATTCAAAGGTTTTAAGCTTGTAGCACATTCACTACATCTGGAATCTTACAAGAGATGTTCTCTAAGCCTCAGTTTCATCAACTGTAAAATCTCTACAAAAGCAGTGAAAGTGTCATTTGCCCAGTCATGGCTGACTGTTTGTGTCGCCATGGACTGCAGCCCACCAGGCTCCTGTGGCCATGAGGTTTCCCAGGCACAAATACTAGAGTGGGTTTCCATTTCCTTTTCCAGGGACCTTTTCCAGGGATTGAACCTGGGTATCCTGCACTACCCAGGAGAAGGAAATAGCAACCCACTCTTGTGTTCTTGCCTGGAGAATTCCAGGGATGGGGGAGCCTGATGGGCTGCCGTCTATGGGGTCGCACAGAGTCAGACACAACTGAAGTGACTTAGCATCCTGCATTACAGGCAGATTCTTTACTGTCTGAGCCACCAGGGAAGTCAGAATGTGAACATGAACATTGCTCAGTCATGTCCAATTCTTTGCGAGTCCATGCGTAGTCCATGGAATTCACCAGGCCAGAATACTGGACTGGGTAGCCTTTCCCTTCTCCAGGGGATCTTCCCAACCCAGGAAAATCAGTACTCAGTTCAATTGGTTGATGGTATGATTCAATGAAATCATCTCTTACACTGCCTGTTACACAGAAGAGCTATTTTTCAGTTCCTTTTATTTCTCTCTTTCATGACCTACTAAAATATTGCATTTATACTTGCAATTAGTAAGACTCTTATCAGCTGGTGTTATTACTCTTGATGATAGAGTTTATTGAAGTGGCAAAAGTGGTGATCTCATTCTAACCAAGTGCTGAGATTGACAGATGTATAAGGCTTTGACAAAGAGAAAATAAGAAACAAAGTTAAATGTTACTTAATGTTTGTATTTTAGTAGACTACATTTTTCTGGTAATAACTTGAAAAGGAACAAAAATAAGTACATCATTGGAAAAATTGGGAGTGGCAAAAACTTTTAAAGTTTAATTCCTCAACATTAGTCATGCATGAGAAAGTAACATCTACTATTTCTCTCTCTTCCTCTTTTTGACACATCTCTCACTTCTTGTGCAGATATACAGTGCACATATACACATATACAGTGCACATATACAGTGGAGGCAGCTTGTTGTTGAATAATGACATTAATTACAGTGAAGAGCATGATCCAACATGAAATGATGAAAGCAGAGGCATTGATAAATGTGTCTTCACTTGTCATAGAGAATGTTACCTTGTTTGACTATATTTTAAATCCAATGGCTATTTCTCCAAACCTCAATTAATGTAGTTATATATAATAACAAAACACAATTTTGCTTGAATATCAGCATTAAGTTAATGTGAATTCTGTTATCTGAGACTGTGAATTTTTTCTCAGAAGTGTTTATCAGGAATTCAAATAGATTTTTAAAGACATTTCCTCTAATTGGCTCTGTAGAGTATGCCAGTTGTGAACATGCTTCTACAAATAGAAATATGTATTTTTTACCTGTAGTGGAGCCATTGGTTTTGTCCTAATTACTAGAAGAGACATAAAATGAAATTTGAACTAGGTATTCCAGCAGTCTGTATTTAATTTCAAACTATCAGAAAAGATTTCCATACAATCTCTATTGTAACATAAATAAGAAAGTGATAACTTTAAAAACATTCTAGTGTCTTCCCATTCTTCAAAAAAAAATAGTTTAGAGTAAAAGACTAGTTCTTTCTTAAGACATACCAAGAGGGAGATGAAAATTACCACTCAAGATCTTTAATAAAAATGTGTTTATATTTGCCAAGAATGGAGTTATTGCAAGTTAATGTTCCAATTGGGCTTCTCGGGTGGTGCTAGTGGTAAAGAAACTACCTGCCAATGAAGGAGACATAAGAAATGTGAGTTCAATCCCTAGATCCAGAAGATCCCCTAGAGGAGGCCATGGAAAACCACTCCAGTGTTCTTGTCTAGAGAATCTCATGGACAGAAGAGCCTGGTGAGCCACAGTTGATAAGGTCACAAAGAGTCATATAGGACTGCAGTGACTCAACAGGCATGCAGTGTTTCAATACTAGTTTCTAACTTTTAATTATATCAACACAATTACTATAAGAATAATATTCTACATACTTACTTTAAAATTTTGTTGGCTAGCAATAGAAAAAAAGCCTATAAGTGAAAGTTTCCTGTAATACTGAATTGCTATTTCGGAAACCTTGTTTTGTTGTTGCTTTTTGTTTTGTTTTGCTGGGGAGACAGGAAAAGTCTACTGTGCATTCAGGAAATTTAAATTTCCCTAAAAATAAAACAAGAAGATTTGCTCCAGTGAAACTATTGTAGGACTGCACGCTCTTTCAGCGCAGGGAATAAATCACCTTCCTATTTCACCTCCAGTAGTTCTCCTAACTGGAATGCAATGGAGAGCCTTCAGGTACACAAACAGTAGCTGAGTTATGGAGCTTTCAAATTCCCTTATTTCACCCCTCTGAAAATTTGTTTCCCTCGGGAAAAAAGTTCATAAAGACTCAGAATAAGAAAAGTAAATTTTATTTAATTTTTCCACAAATCTCACAAATACTTCCCCTAAAGAATACCACATTTACAAGAAAATATTATGGTTGTATGGTAATGTAGCGTACAGAGACCAAACAGGCAATAAAGCCAAAACAATGAAAAAAGTAACTTGACTGGATTGATCAGGAAATTTAATTCATATTTGGGGATGGAGGTTGTATTATACTTGTTTTTACCAATAATAGGTTATTATCAACTTTTTAATTGTATAACCATGCTCTTTTAATTGTGTCTCCCTACTTTGAAGACATGGCAAGAACCTAACAGAAACAGAAAAAATTAAGAAGAGGTGACAAGAACACAGAGAAAAATTATATAAAAAAGGTTTTAATGACCTGAATAACCATGATGGGGTGGTCATTCAACTAGAGCCGGACATCCTGGAGTGTGAAGTCAAGTGGGCCTGAGGAAGCATTACCACAAACAAAACCAGTGGAAGTGTTGGAATTCCAGCTGAGATATTTCAAATTCTAAAATACAATGCTATAAAAGTGCTGTACTCAATATGCCGGCAAATGTGGGAAACTTTTCAGTGGCCACAGGACTGGAAGAGGTAAATTTTCATCCCTATCCCAAAGAAAGGCAATGCCAAAGAATGCTCAAACTACTTTACAACTGTGCTCATGCTCAAATTTTTCAAGCTAAGCTTTAGCAGTACATGAACTGAGAACTTCCAGATGTACAAGGTGGACTTAGAAAAGTCAGAAGAATCAGAGATCAAACTGCCAACATCCATGGGATCACAGAAAAAGCAAGGGAATTCCAAATAAAAAATCTACTTCTGATTCATTGACTATGTTAAAGATAATAACAAACTGTGGAAAATTCTTAAAGAGATGGGAATACTGAACCACCTTATCTGCCTCCTGTGAAATTGGTATGCAAGTTAAGAAGCAACCATTAGAACCAGGCAAGGAGCAACAGACTGGTTCAAAACTGGGAAAGGAGTATTTAAAGGCTGTATATTGTCACACTACTTATTTAATTTATATGCAGAGTACATCATGTGAAATGCCAGGCTGGATGAATCACAAGCTGGAATCTAGAGTGCAGGGAGAAATATTAATAACCTCAAATATGCAGATTACAGAACTCTTATGGAAGAAGGTGAAGAAAAACTAAACTGCCTCTTGATAAACGTGAAAATAAAGAGTGAAAAAGCTGGCTTAAAACTCTTACACTGTTGGTGGGAAAGCAAACTAGTACAGCCACTATGGAAAACAGTGTGGCGATTCCTTAAAAAATTGCAAATAGATCTGCCTTATGACCCAGCAATCCCACTGCTGGGCATACACACTGAGGAAACCAGAATTGAAAGAGACACATGTACCCCAATGTTCATTGCAGCACTGTTTGTAATAGCCAGGACATGGAAACAACCTAGATGTCCATCAGCAGATGAATGGATAAGAAAGCAATGGTACATATACACAATGGAGTATAACTCAGCCATTAAAGAGAATAAATTTGAATCAGTTCTAATGAGATGGATGAAACTGGAGCCTATTATACAGAGTGAAGTAAGCCAGAAAGAAAAACACCTATATAGTATATTGACACATATATATGGAATTTAGAAAGATAGTAATGATGACCCTGTATGTGAGACAACAAAAGAGACATNAGGAAACCAGAATTGAAAGAGACACATGTACCCCAATGTTCATTGCAGCACTGTTTATAATAGCCAGGACATGGAAACAACCTAGATGTCCATCAGCAGATGAATGGATAAGAAAGCAATGATACATATACACAATGGAATATTACTCAGCCATTAAAAAGAATACATTTGAATCAGTTCTAATGAGATGGATGAAACTGGAGCCTATTATACAGAGTGAAGTAAGCCAAAAAGAAAAATACCAATATAGTATACTGACACATATATATGGAATATAGAAAGATAGTAATGATGACCCTGTATGTGAGACAACAAAAGAGACACAGACATATAGAACAGACTTTTGGCCTCTGAGGGAGAGGGAGAGGGTGGGATGATTTGGGAGAATGGCATTGAAGCATGTATACTATCATGTAAGAAACGAAGCACCGGTCTATGTTCGATGCAGGATGCAGGATGCTTGGGGCTGGTGCACGAGGATGATCCAGAGAGATGTTGTGGGGTGGAGGTGGGAGGGGGATTCAGGATTGGGAGCTCGTGTACACCTGTGGTGGATTTGAGTCAATGTATGGCAAAGCCAATAGAGTATTGTAAAGTAAAATAAAGTAAAAAATAAATAAATAAAATAAAATAGCCCCTACTCAAAAAAGGGGGACTAACCACTCACTGAGTGCCTGTTGAAAGCCAGGCTCTGGGTTAGGCTCCTTACCATGTTATTACATCTGATGTCTCATCTAATCCTCACACTAACCACATAAGTTGGCTGTGATAACCCCCATCTGCAGATGGTGACAAGGACATTCACAGAGCTTCAATGGCTTGCCCGTGGTCATAGAGTCACCAACAGTGGAGCCGGAGTTTACTCCCATCTCTGGCTCCAAAGCCTGCACTTAGGATCTCTGCCTGAACCCAACCCCTCCTGCTCAGAAAAGGTGCATATTACTGCACCCGCTAGGTGAGCCGAGTCTCTGCAGACTTCCTCCAGCCAAGGAGCAGAGTCCCTACCACAGTCATCACAAGTTCCATTGTGCCTCTGACCTCGGGTGGGGGGTGCGGCTTCTTCAGGCATCACCAAGACGAGACTCGTCTGCACTGGGTTTCCTGGAGGGCATGGGACAGGCACCTTGGGAGCTTCCCATGATAGGACGGCGCTGAGCACAAGGTGTGGACCACAGGCTGGCATTCCAGGAACTAAGTGAGTTGCCAGCTTGGAAAGCATCCCACCCCTGAGGGCACTGGTGGGGACCCCTTAGGGTTCTCAGCAGTTCCCAGATGCAAACCCAGGGCAGCAGGTATCCAAGTCATCTAGGGCTTTCTTCCATGCCTCCCTCAACTCTCCCAGCCTCTGCTCATTATCCGATGCCAAAGCCACTTCCACATCCACAGTAACATCCCAGTTCCTGGGAGCAGAAGCTGTTGGTTTCCTAGGTTTGCTGCAAATTTGATGGCTTAAACAACACGAATGTATTCTCTCACAGTTTTGAAAAGCAAAGTCGAAAATCAAAGTGTTGGCAGGGCCACACTCTCTCTGGTGCTCTGGGGAGGACTATTTCTCACGTCTTTCAGCTTCTGGTAGAGCCAGACGTTGCTTGACTTGTGGCAGCATAATTCCAGTCTCTGCCTCCAAATTCACATGGTCTTTCACAGAGATCTCTCTGTCTCTTGAATCCCTATCTCCTTTCTTTCATAAGGACACCAGTCATTGCATTAAAAAAAAAAAAAAAAAAAAAAAGGTGAAAGTGTTAGCCGCTCAGTCATGTCTAACTGTTTGGGACCTCATGGTCTTTAGCCCACCAGGCTCCTGTGTCCATGGAATTCTCCAGGCAAGAATACTGGAGTGAGCTACCATTCCCTTCTCAAGAGGATCTTCCCAACCCAAGGATAAAACCCAATTTCTCCTGCATTGCAGGTGGATTATTTACTGTCTGAGCCACCACAGCAGCCCCACTGGATTTAGGACACACCCTAAATCCAGGGTAACCTCATCTCAAGATCCTTAAATTAACAATATGTGCCAAGACCATATTTCTAAACAAGGCTACATTTATAGTTACTGGAAAGAAATACCTGAATATATCTTTTTTAGAGGATATGCACCAGGGTCTCAGTGAAAAAGAATCTACCTGGAATGCAGGAGACATGAGTTCAATTCTTGAGTTGGGAAGATTCCCCTGCAGGAGGAGATGGCAACCCACTCCAGTATTCATGCCTGGGAACTCCCATGAACAGAGGAGCCTGGAAGGCTATAGACCACTGGGTCCCAAAAGAATCAGACACAACTTAGTGACTAAACAACAAAAACAACTCAGTCTACTACAACGCCCCTTTTTCAAAAAAGGAAACACAGAATCTAATTTTTTTTGGTCAGGAACAAAAAGATAGAAAATTCATAAGGAAATAACTTTCTTCTTGCATCTTAAAATAATTTGGGGTCTTGTTAGTGGCTTACATTGTGCTGGTGGAATCTGTGCAGACAATCGTTGACGTATGACATGAAAATCCTTTGCCCCCTATGAGAGGAAGAAATAGTACTGAAATTGACTCGGATGTGGTTACAAATATTTCTAAAAGAATCAAATACATTTTAAAATATGAATAAATGGATGGAGATTCCTGTTTCTCTTAGCTATTTCTTAATCACTTGGGTAGTAGATAGGTCTAGTGTCAGACTCAAGTTCAGACCTTTATTTTATCCCTCTTAGCTCTATATCTTTCAGAGTTTCTTGACATCTCCAGGTATGTATTCTTATTCATAAAATGGACATGATAACAACAAAACATGCACTTCCGTTCCCCCAGAGATTTTCTGAAGATAAAATCGTGTATGTATAGGCACAGTGCAAATATCTGTGGCTATTCTGAGAGCCTTGCAGAGCTTTGGTTGCCAAATTGAGTCTTTCAAGGTATGATGACCACGCATATAATGGAAGGTCAGACGCAGAAAGGGTTTAAATCCATACATGACCACTGGAAAAATCATAGCCTTGACTAGATGGATCTTTGTTGGCAAAGTAATATCTCTGCTTTTTAATACGCTATCTAGGTTGGTCATAACTCTCCTTCCAAGAAGTAAGCGTCTTTTAATTTCATGGCTGCACTCACCATCTGCAGTGATTTTGGAGCCCAAAAAAATGAAGTCTGACACTATTTCCACTGTTTCCCCATCTATTTCCCATGAAGTGATGGGACCAGATGCCATGATCTTCGCTTTCTGAATGTTGAGCTTTAAACCAGCTTTTTCACTCTCCTCTTTCACTTTCATCAAGAGGCTTTTTAGCTCCTCTTCACTTTCTGCCATAAGGGTTCCATCTCAGGAGGAAGTAAATTTTCCATGGGTCAGGAGAGCAGCCCAGGCAGAGGGAAGAGCAGGAGCACAGAAGTACAAGGATGAGAAAGTGAAGGCCTGATGCAAGTGGTCCGTGGGCTAGGACTGTCCGGGTGTCGAACACGAGGGGGAGCAGCAGCAGCGTGATGCACGCTTCAGTCGTGTCCAGCTCTCTGCGGCCCTGTGGACTCTAGCCTGCAGGCTCCTTTGTCCGTGGGATTCTCCAGGCAGAAGCATGAGGTGGAGCTTAGCAGACTAGCTGGGCTCCAACCTAGAGAAGTTTCATGTCAAAAGGAAGGGTTTAGATTTTATCCCTTAGCCAAAGGGAGCCTGGAGGATTGTAAGCAGCACAATGACTATATTAGACATGCCCTAGCCCTAGCCCTACGAGGTACACTTTTGGAGAATGTTTCCCACAGGAAATACATAAGAGCAATTATCTCAGCCAGGGAAGTCTGTTTTCCCTTGTGGGTCAAGAGACTAGTATGTCAGCAAACAGCTTGGCATGTCTATAATCCCTGTAGGAATGTCCTAACACAAGTTAGAATAAAAATATCCCCCTGAGTTGGTGCCCCTTAAAATCTCTTGCCAGAAATAGCGCTTGGAGAGCATACATTCATCAAGGGAGTAAAGCAGGGCATCCAGGAGAGGCAACCGGAATGTGCCACTAGACCTGGGGGGGAGATGGGAAACAGTGATGAAAAAACAAGTGGAGAGACAGGCCAGAAATGGTTGGACTCTCCTTCAGTGCTGCAGGAACCAAGCAAAAATCAGTTAGTCATTTTCTGATGAAGGCATAACTCGTAAAATTATCAGAAAGTCAAGATGCAAGCATAGTCCAGAACAATCCAGGAACTTCTGCCAGTAAACAGAGACGGCAACAACCAGGTAAATTAAAATGAGGTGGCTTGCATTTTCCATTTGTGTCTGTGCCTCGGGTGGCTCAAGGACCCTCAGAGTAGAGCTGATGGACTCTGAGAGCGGAAATGATGAAAGAATACACTGGTAGGCTTGGCAATCTAAAAGACAATGGGCGGTATGGGTGTGCCAGTCACTCAGTTGTGTCTGAGTCTTTTCCACTCCATGCACTGCAGACCATCAGGCTCCTCTGTCCAGGGGGGATTCTCCAGGCAACAATACTGGGGTGTGTAGCCATTTCCTTCTCCAGGGAATCTTCCTGACCCAGGGATCAAACCCAGGTCTCCTGCATGGTAGGCGGATTGTTTATCGTCTGAGCCACTGGGGAAGGCCCCTACACACCAAAAATCTACAAGTACAAAATGAAATGGCAAATCCAGAGAAGAACTTTTATGCACAAAGGTATCTTTATTTTAAATTAATTAATTTATTAATTTATTTGACTGTGCAGAAGGCAATGGCACCCCACTCCAGTACTCTTGCCTGGAAAATCCCATGGACAGAGAAGCCTGGTAGGCTGCAGTCCATGGGGTTGCTGAGGGTCGGACACGACTGAGCGACTTCACTTTCACTTTTCACTTTCACTCATTGGAGAAGGAAATGGCAACCCACTCCAGTGTTCTTGCCTGGAGAATCCCAGGGACGGGGGAGCCTGGTGGGCTGCCATCTGTGGGTTCACACAGAATCGGACACGACTGATGTGACTTAGCAGCAGCAGCAGCAGGATCTTTAGCTGTACCATTCAAGCTCTTTCAGTCGTGGTCTGTGGGATCTGTTTCCCTGACCAGCAATGGAGCCCAGGCCTCCTACATTGGGAACATGGAGTCTTGGCCACTGGATCACCAGGGAAGTCCCAAAGTTGTCTTTAATAATTTTATTTATTCTCTTCAAAAATTGGTGACAACCTAATAATCCCACAATCAAGTTTCTAAAAGGGCCCATAAATGTGGAAATCACCTATAAATGCATCTAGCTAAGCAATAAAACTTGACTGTGACATTTTAAACATATGGTATGATGTTATCTATATAGTAATAAAAATACTAATCATAAAAATATCTAGAAAAATTGTTTAAATGTTTGTTATTCCTTACTCCCTTGGGTAAATGACATCAACCAGAAATCATTCAAAATGTTTCCAGGCATGAGGGTTTAGTGTTAGCTGCTCAGTTATGTCTGACTCTTTGTGACTCTGTGGATTGTAGTCCACCAGCCTCCTCTATCCATGGAATTCTCCAGGCAAGAATATTGGAGTGGGTTGCCATGCCCTCCTCCAGGGGATCCTCCCAATCCAGGGATCAAATGTAGATCTCCCACATTGCAGGTGGGTTCTTTACCATCTGAGCCACCAGGGAAGCTCAAGAATATTGGAGAGAGTAGCCTATTCCTTCTCCAGGGGATCTTTCCAACCCAGGAATCAAACTGGGGTCTCCGGCATTACAGGNCCAGGGATCAAATGTAGATCTCCCACATTGCAGGTGGGTTCTTTACCATCTGAGCCACCAGGGAAGCTCAAGAATATTGGAGAGAGTAGCCTATTCCTTCTCCAGGGGATCTTTCCAACCCAGGAATCAAACTGGGGTCTCCGGCATTACAGGTGGATTCTTTACCATATGAGCTACCAGCCACCAGTCTGGGAATCCCCAAATGATACATAATCTGGTGGTGCTGTTTATCTCTCCTTTCTAGTACCTACTGTGGTTCTCATATTCTGTTCCACAAAAGCAGGGGTGAGAAATAGAGTGTAGAGAAGGAAAGCAGCATGCATTCATGCAAAGGGCCCCCTGAGTACCTGTGTTTAAATGCTAGTTAAAATGTATTAGAAGCATAAACAAATCATATGTGTACCCAGGCTGCTGGTATAAGACAGATAAATGCTACATGAAAGCCAGTTTATTTCAAAGACGAAAGAAAGATAAAAGAACTCTATGCCCTCTTTTGTGTCTTTCTGGGAGGAAAAAGTTGTCACTTTTGCAAATGATATGAACCCTTGCCTAACTGCTGTACCATCTGCTCCAGCTGGCTTGTGGAATCTAAAAAGAGCATTTCCCTTTCTGGGTCAGCAGTGACATCACATGTGGAGGCAGAGGGTGGCAGGGTGGGTATAGATAAATGTGCAGAGTGGCACCAGCCCCTGGGGACTCCCAGTACATGTGGCACGCACACATCCTAACAGTCCAAGTGTCCATGTGGAGCAGGGACAAGCTGCTTAGGACCACGGGCAACGACTAAAGGCTGGAGGCTCCCCGTGGGGGCTGGGAGAAACACAAATGGACAGAGTTTTCTGTGATTTCCTGCCAAAGCGCTACTGTAAGAGCATACTGGTCCCCTGCTTCCGGAAAAGGCCTCTCTGGGTGCATCGATCTATTTACAAGCAGATTGCTTCTTCCTATTCTAGCGCTGACCTGGGCAGGGGGTGTGATTGTTTTTGTGGGTGTGTGCTCAGGCGTATCTGACTCTTTGCAGCCCCATGGACTGTAGCCCACGAGGNGCCTCTCTGGGTGCATCGATCTATTTACAAGCAGATTGCTTCTTCCTATTCTAGCGCTGACCTGGGCAGGGGGTGTGATTGTTTTTGTGGGTGTGTGCTCAGGCGTATCTGACTCTTTGCAGCCCCATGGACTGTAGCCCACGAGGCTCCTCTGTCCATAGAATTTTCCAAGGCAAGAATACTGGGGTGTATTGCCATTTCCTCCTCCAGGGGGTCTTCCCATCCCAGGGATCAAACCCACGTCTCCTGTGTCCCCTGCACTGGTAGGCAGATTTTTTACCACTGAGCCACCTGAGGGAGTGAGGGGAGTCATGAAAGGAGCACTGCAGAACAGCCTCGCTCTACAAAGGCAGCCTGGATCTCTTGAACAAGCAGAGACCCGAATTCAAGTCCCAGCCTGGCCCTTGGCCAACTGCATGGCCTTGGGTAAGTCCCAACTCATACACTGACCTTAGGCATTGGGTAGAAAGTGGGGCTGACACATTTAGGGCTTCCTTCTCCTCTGGGCTGCTCCTGGCATCAATGAGCAGAGAGATTTGACAACCTGAAAACTTCCTCGGGGACCACCTAGAACCAGGAAGACAAGCACAAGCCGGGTCTCTGTTGTATCACTTAGGGAGAGGAAAGCCCTGAGCACCAAGGGTTCAGGGGACCAGAGGATGACTGCAGCCCCAAGCCAACTATACCCAATGGTCATGGTTTGTGATTATTGATCCTCCCAATAAACAAATAAAAAGTCTCCCTGGTGGCTCAGATGGTAGAGAATCTGCCTGCAATGGGGGAGACCCAGGTTTGATTCCTGAGTTGGGTGGAACCCCTGGAGAAGAGCACAGCTACCCATTCCAGTATTCTCGCCTGGAGAACGCCATGGACAGAGGAGCCTGGCGGCTTATAGTCCATGGGGTCACAGAGAGTCAGACACGACTTAGCAACTAACACACATGAAACACACACTCCTAAGGAAAGGCAGCAGTGGCTGCTGATATCTGAGAATGAATTAGTCCACTGAACACTAGCCTGCAGGATGAGCAACCCATCATTTCTGCTCAAATCAGCAACATCTTCCCACCTTGCCCGTCTCACTATAAAGATGATATCTGGATTTATAACTGCCTGACTTCTACGTCAACCCATATCAGTTATTTCCGAACTTAGGTGATGAACCGGGATATCATTTAAGTCCTTAGGGGTAGTCTACCCATGTAGGAGTCTGTTGATGTGTCTGTATTCCTCTCTGGTCCCCAGTACCAGGTCCCAGCCAACATCAGCTGAAGCAAACCCCATCTTGACCAGTGCTTTTGGCTGACCCCCTTCTCAAAGACTTAGGAAATTCATATTCCTTCTCACACTCTACTGAAAATTCTTGGGTGCTCTCTGACCTTGACAGCCCCCTCCCAGGCTATGATGGTACAAGGATGCTGTTTCCTGGACATCTCTCTCCTCTCAGGTGCCTACATTTCTCTGGGAATTGTGTTGTTTCAGAGCACCACCTGTAATAGTTTCTGAGGGCTGCTGCAACAAATTGCTACAAATTGGGAGGCTTATGGGCTTCCCAGGTGGCACTAGTGTTCAAGGACTCACCTGACAACGCAGGAGACCTAAGTTTGATCAGTGCGTCAGGAAAATCCCCTGGAGGAGAGCAAGGCAACCCATTCTAGTATTCTTGCCTGGAGAATCCCATGGACAGAGGAGGCTGGCAGGCTACAGTCCATGGGGTTGCAATGAGTGGGACACAACTGAAGCAACTCAGCATGACACATACAATGTGGTTTAGCAACAGAAGCTCAGTTCTGGAATCTAGAAGTCTGAAAGCAAGATGTCAGCAGGGCCATAGTCTCTCCGAAGAAGCGAGAGCGGGTCTTTCTTGCCTCTTCTAGTTTCTGAGTGCCAGCAGTCACTGACATTCTTTTGTCTTATAGAGGCATCGCTTAAATCTCTGCCTTTGCCTTCACATGGCCTTCAGCCCTATTTCTGTCCATGCCTCTGTGCCCAGATCTCCTTTTCTTAGAGCGACATCAGTCCGTCCCTGGATCTAGTATGACCTCATCCTAATTTGATTTCATCCATAAAGACCTTATTCATAGGTGCTGAGGGGTCAGGACTTCATATCTCTTGTTGTTATTTAGTCACTAAGTCATGTCCAACTCTTCGCTACCCCCTGGGCTATGGCCAGCCAGGCTCATCTGTCCATGGAATTCTCCAAGCAAGAATACTGCAGTGGCTTGCCATTTCCTTCTCCAGGGGTTCATCCCGACCCAGGGATGGAACCCACGTCTCCTGCATTGGCAGATGGAGTCTTTATCACTGCGCCACCTGGGAAGCCCTAATCATTATTTTAGGACCTTTAAAACCTGATGGTGCATTTAGATTTAGAGAACAAGGTCTCGGGAGAATGCGTTCTGGGCTGATAAGTTTGAGGGATCAGTAAGTTGGGGGATGGTGAAAGGAAGAGCAGGAGTTCTTACAGGAAAGAACAGACCTTGAAATGCACTCCAGGAGAGATATGGGGCATAAAAACACACCCCAGTGACTTCCCTGGGGGTGCAGTGTCTAAGATTCCATGCTCCCAAAGCAGGGAGCCCAGGCTTGATCCCTACTCAGGGAACTAGATCCCACATGTCTCAACTGAGAGTTCACATGCCAAAACCAAGACTCGGGACAGCCAAATAAATAGATATTTTTTAAAAGCCCCGTTCTGGAGGAGACCTTGGGAGAGTCAGGACTGGGTCTACAGGGGAAAGAGGAGAACACACTGCGCGAGAAGTCAGAAGACCCTGGTTTGAGTCCCAAGTCTGCTGCTTACAAGTCCCTGGACTGGTTGACCTCCTTCCCTAAGAAAACTGGGTCAACCTCAGTGCTGGCCTACATGGTGTGAGGCTTGTTATTCAGTCACTCAGTCGTGCCTGACTCTCTGCCACCCCACAGACTGCAGCACGCCAGGCTTCCCTGTCCTTCACCATCTCCCAGAGTTTGCTCGAATTCATGCCCATTGCGTCAGTGATGCCATCCAGCCATCTCATCCTCTGTCGTCCCCTTCTCCTCCAGCCCTCAATCTTTCCCAGCATCAGGGTCTTTTCCAATGAGTCTAACCATTGTGTGAGGCTAACCATTCAGAATTAACTTGGGGACCAGGAGGTAATTCTTCATTAAGTTGCTAATTTCCTGATTCANCATCCTCTGTCGTCCCCTTCTCCTCCAGCCCTCAATCTTTCCCAGCATCAGGGTCTTTTCCAATGAGTCTAACCATTGTGTGAGGCTAACCATTCAGAATTAACTTGGGGACCAGGAGGTAATTCTTCATTAAGTTGCTAATTTCCTGATTCAGATGAGGCTTATAGTAATGATCCCTTCACCAGTGGGAATGGAAGGCTAAATCCAGGGTAGAAATAGTCTGGTTCTTAGGTCATTTTATCACTGACCTCTTCTCCAGGCCTGGCCCATCAACTCTGAGCGGGGTTTGTCCCAAAGGCATTGCCACCATCAAACATTGGTGGCTTAGGAGTCTTTTGTGTAACCTCCAAGTTACTCATATTCTGATGACAAGAACCATCCAGAGCTGATGCGACAGTGTCTTTTCTGTCATGATAGCAAATATTTTTTTAGCTCCAGAGGTTCTAGGAGGTGGTTTAAGCTCTACCAGGCAATGAAGGGGCTTCCCAGGTGGCACTAGTGGTAAAGAGCCCACCTGCCAGTGCAGGAGATATGAGACACGGGTTTGATCCCTAGGTCAGGAAGATCCCCTGGAGAAGGGCAGGGAAATCCACTCCAGTATTCTCAAAGCCTGGAGAATCCCCATGGACAGAGGAGCCTGGTGGGCTACAGGCTGTAGGGTCACAAAGAGTCAAACACAACTGAAGCAACTTAGCACACATGCACCCAGGCAATGACAGGTTGCTGCCTGCAGGTAATCCCCTCATCAGCAGAGCAGATGAAGTAGCATCATTCAAAGAGAAAGAGAAAAGGATGCTCTCTTGGGATGCTCATTGCAAATACAGTTCTGGAGCAAAGGAACGCGTTAAGCTCACTGTTAACCTTTAGAAGCAGGAAAAAATAGATGGGAGAGAAGGCTGAGGTCTCTGGTTAGTGGTTTTTTAAAAATCTGTCAGATTTAATTAAATCATCACAAGTGCCTTTTAAAGAGCTCTGTGTGGTTGTCCTGCATCATCAGAGGAACGTGATCCAAGAGGCAGCCGGGGCCTTGGCAGATCTCCAACTTCTGTCCTCTCCCAGGCAGGAAACACAAGTCAGCCCAGTAGCGCTCGTCATTGTGTAGACCCTGAAGGCCATGAAATGCAGGTCTGGCGTCGGATCCGGAGGCTCAGTACGATGCACGGAACTTTGCCAGAAAGTCTGATGCCCACATCTTTTGTCCCTGAACTGGCTAGACTTTCACTGCAGTGCAGCCTCTGCTGTATATCTGCTGACCCCGAGTTCCAGTCTCCCCTCCCTTTTCACTCCCCATACCACCAGAGGCACAATATGCAGGACTTAAATTCTGTTCTCCCCTCTAAGAGATAGCTATTAAATGAGAAGCCTCCATTGGTAAAAAAA
>SJYV01041546.1:0-10839 GCA_006410875.1 Neotragus pygmaeus
AAAGTTTGCTTCTGTGAGCCATGTGTTATGTGACTGTGTTATGTGTGTGGGATTTGTGACCTCCGGAGAAGAGGATTTTGATCTGGGATCAGAGACAAGACTTGACTACTTGGACCTTTTCGTGTAGCAAAGTTTTATTAAAGTATAATATAGATAGGGAAAGCTTCTGACATAGACATCAGAAGGGGACAGGACGAGGGCCTGCTTGCTAGTTTTTAGCAAAGTGTTTTCTGTCTGTTAGAAAGCTATTAATTGGATAAGAGAGACACCTCAAAGCTCAGGGAGTTTTACCAGGCCCCTGTCCCACAATATGCATTTTTGAGATGGGATGGCACAAGGTGTGTCATCTCCTGGCCATCAAACAATTGACAGGAATACTGGTTTGTTAAGCCATTATCAGCCCAAGTTTTGAGAGAAAAGAAAAAGTTAGTCTCAGGTGGAACCATTTTGAAGAAAGGCAGATTCCAAGGTAAATACATAGTTTCATCCACATAGCTTAAGAAAAACATTTCCATAAGAAAAATGTGTTGGTTAGCTGAAGGCAGAACCAGATGCCGTCAACACAGAATTAAAAGAAACTTCTCTAATTTTGTGTAGAGAAAGAAAAAAAAGTTTGCCACTTGCAGTGTATTTCCTCCTGCTGCTTGGGGACCTCTGGCCTTCCTGCCTCTTACCCTCTCACTAGCTGGAGAGATGAAACATAACCAGCACCACCCTGCATGTGTCCTCCTCTGAACACACCCCCTTTAGTTACCCTCTCATGCTAAATCATGTGTTGATCCCTCCTTTACTTTTCTGTGTAGTTCTACCACCTATTTATGTATCCTTAAACAATTTACTGTTAAGTATTGAATGCTTTGGGGTTTTATATTAATCTAAATGTTTTCTTCTGTGTTTACTTCCTCTGCTCACCCTTTGGATTTTATGGATTCATCCAGGATTATGTGTTGGTGTAGTCATTGGTTTTGATTACTGGGTAATATTCCATTGATGAAGACAACATAAGTGATTTAACCATCATATTGTTGATGGGTATTTTGGGTAGTTTCTGTTTTGTAGAGAACATATATATGCTTGTTATTATACAGTATTATCTTGTTTAATATATTCAAGAGTTTCTCTAGGATATATACCAATGAATCCTAGAGTATATGTAATATTTCACTTTTCTAGATATTGTGAAATCATTTTTCAAAGTGGTAGTTGTAATAATTTCCATCCAATCCAAATTTTAAGATTACAGCATTTTTACTTCTATTTCTCCCATATTACATCTAATCCATATTATATATACAATCACGTAATTGCATGTGTCAATCATGCTGATACTTCCAATTCAAATTCAGGACTACAGCATTTTTACTTAACCTCTTTTCTCTCTTTTATGCCACAGATCAAGTGTTCTGTAATATCTTATGTTTTCTTCTGGAAGTTTTACAGTTTTAGGCCTTACCTTTAAGTCTTTAACCCCTTTTGAGTTAATTTTTGTGACTGGTATAAGATAGGTGTCTGATTTCGTTCTTTTGCATATAAATATCCAGTTTTTCTAAGACCATTGATAATAATAGAAGTATCTATCCTTTCCTCATTGAGTATTCATGACTGCTTTGCCAAATGTTAGTTGATCTTATATGCATAGGTTTGTTTCTGGGCTCTTGATTCTATTCCATTACTCTGTGTGTCTGTTTCTATGCCAGTACCATAGTGTTTTTGGTGGCTATAGCTTAGCTGGGTAGTATAATTTGAAATCAGGAAGTGAGATGCTTCCAACGTTTTCCCTCTTTCTCAAGATTGCATTGGCTCTTCCATGATCTTTTGTGGCTCCATATGAATTTTAGGGTTACTTTTTCTGTTTTTGTGAGAAATGCTATTGGAATTTTAATAGGGATTGGGATTAAATTTATCGTTAGCTTTGGGTGACATGGACATTTTAGCAATATTAATTCTTCTGACCTGTGAACACAAAATATCTGTTTATTTCTGTCTTCAATTAATTTCATCAATGGCATATAGTATTTCATTGGTTAGATTTTATTCCTACTTATTGTGTTTTCAGTGCTATTATAAATGGGATTGTGTGGTTTTGTTTTCACATAGGTCATTGTTAGTATGTAGAAATGCAACTGATTTTGTATGTTGTTTTTTTACTTTACAACTTTACTGAATTGATTAGTTCTAACAGCTTTTTGGTGGAGTCTTAAGGATTTTCTATAGATAAGATCATATCATCTGCCAAGAAAGACAGTTTTACTTCTTCCTTTCTAAATTGGATGTGTTTTTTTCTGACCTCATTGCTCTAATTAGTATTTCCAGTACTGTGTTGAATAGGAGTGATATGTCTAAGCAACTTGTTGTATTCCTGGTCTTAGTGGAAAAGCTTTCATTTTTTTCACCATTGAGTTGATGTTAACTGTGAGTTTGTCATGTACAGCCTTTATTATGATAAGATACCCTTTCTGTATACTTAATTTGTTGAGAGTTTTTAATCATGAAAAGATATTGAAGTTCATCAAATCCTCTTTCTGCATCTGTTGAGATGATCATATGATTTTTATCTTTTATTAATTGAGGAAATCATTTGCATTATATTGAATCATCCTTGTATCCTAGAGATAAATACCACAATTTATGTCATATAATTCATTTAATGTACTGTTGAATTTGGCTTATTAATATTTTATTGAAAATTTTGCATCTATGTCAGGTATATTGGCCTGTAGTTTTCTTGTGTCTTTATAAGGGTAATGTTGGCCTGTAGAGTGTTTTTGGAAGTGTTCCCTCCACTTCAATTTTTGAGAAGAATCTGAGAAGGATTAGTGTTAATTCTTTAAATGTTTGGTAGAATTCACCAAGAATCTAGCTGATCCTTGGCTTTTCTGTGTTGAAAGATTTTTGATTACTTATTCAATCTCCTTAGCTATTTATATTTTCTCTTTCTTCATAATTCAGTTTTGGTAGGTTGTATGTTACTAGGAATTTGTCCATTTTGTTGGTTATTTTTCCTTCCAGTAATTTAAATACATTATTCCAGTCTCTCCTGGCCTGCTGATAGCCTTATGTGGGTTCCCTTGTATGTGATGATTCTAAATTCTTATCATCTGCTTAATAGAACTCTTCCTGGTTGTCACCTTAACAAATTTGACTTTGGTGGTTAAGTCAAACTGTCCCCTTCACTTCTAATATCTCCACAACCCAAGTGAAAGCTTTCATTCATTTGTTTAATATAGTTGATGCTGAGGCATAACAGGGTTTATTGTGTTATTCCCTCATGCCTCAGCATCCTCACAAGTAGACTATAGAATGATAATGCTGGTCTGCTCCATAAGTTTCCCTTCCTGCCCTTCCATGACTGTAACCTAGAAACATTCAAATGCGTCACTGAAATCTGCTCAGACCTTTCGCTTGTGTCCTCTTCCCTGACCCCCATTTATGGCACTTATCCACTGGTCCTCGGTCATGCTTGGTGGAACCTGTTCTCCTGGTGCTCCTCCCACGTGGCCCCCTAGGAGGTGTGCTGTTCTCACTCTGAGACCTATGAGTACAATATTAATAAATCCTTTGATTTCATATGCCTCTTTGAGTATAATCTTTGCAGGCTTGTTGAAATGATCCTTAAAGACCCCACATTTACAACACACTCATCCCCTGTAGCAGTCTGTGGGGGCAGATCAGCTATGTCCCTGTCCTTCCCCATGTTTGGAGCACTTTTATCTTTTTTGAGTCATGCTAAGCTCTCCCAGGCCTTCCATGGTGGCTCAGTGGTAAAGAATCTGCCTGCCAATGCAGGAGATGTGGGTTCAATCACTGGGTCAGGAAGACCCCTTGAAGAAGGAAATGGCAACCCACTCCGGTATTCTTGCCTGGGAGATCCCATAGACAGAGGAGCCTCGTGGGTTACAATCTATGGAGTTGCAAAGAGTCAGACACCACTTAGTGACTAAACAATAGTAAGCTTTCCCTTCAACGTTCTCCTCCTACTCTTCTTCACCATTTTGTTGAAATTTCAAGTCCTGTAATGAACGCCTTCGCATTGTCTTTGCTATTGTGAGGTTGTCAGTTTTAGTATTCCTTTATCCTCTGGTTTGGTCACTGGTGGGAGAGAACATGAAGGAAGGTGTTCAGCCCATCATCTGTAACTGGAAGTCGATATGATTTTGCTTTTAGAGGTGTGTTGACATGCTGCCATGGGTGCCCTTGCATGTACATGTTTCCATTTTGGGCTGCCTTCCTATCGGCCTGGTGTGGCCAGGACCTTGGAGATGAATCCAGGATGACTGACTCTGAGAGTTGTTGCCTGGCACTGTGGAGACAAGAAGCTCAGCCTGGGAAACAGTAAATGAAACCCACCCCTCCCCCCATCACCGTGCCTTCTAGGACTAACAATTCCCGAGGGTCCTGAAGATTTGGACTGAATAGGAGTATGTACTGCCCCAGCACATACTCTTGTACTTCCAGTCTACAGTGGCATATTATCTAGAGAAATGCTTCTATAAAATCGACACTCTGGCAGTAATTCCCAAACTTTTTCCAAGTAAGGACCTTGGCATACTTTTTAAAACAATTAAATAGGATTCTCACTTTATGATTGTCTTCCTATCGGATTAGTCAGAAAGTTCCTTGGGGTTTTTCCATGACATCTTATGAAAAAAACCTGAATGAACTTTTTGGCCCACCCAGTACAAAGTAACATGTATTTATGCAGCCCATTAGGAAAATTTAAATAATTTACTTCTTATAAAAACACTATCTGCTTTTCTACTGGGCATTTAAAACACTGTTTTGTAAATCAGTAGTGATAAATGATATGGAACCTAAGGTTTGTTTCTAGTCTTAATTATTTCTCTGGGATAAAGTCCTGAAGTGGAAATGGTAGTTTGAAGAGTTTTCAGATTTGTGACGATTTTGATGCACACTGCCACCTTACCTGCCAGATCATTTGTGCCTGTTGTCATTTCCATCAGCAGTATGATAATAACCGTATTTTTCCTGGCACCCTCACTTATCCCCGGGTGGTGGTGGTGGTGGTGTTTAGTCACTAAGTCGTGTCTGACTCTTTGTGACCTCATGGATGATAGCCTGCTAGGCTCCTCTGTCCATGGGATTTCCCAGACAGGAATATTGGAGTGGGTTGTCATTTCCTTCTCCAGGGGATCTTCCTGACCCAGGGATTGAACCCACATTTTCTTCATCTCCCACATTGACAGGGGGAGGATTCTGTACGTGACACTGAGCCACCTGGCAAGTCCTCTTAAGCATTTACTCTTGAAGAACTTTCAAAATCAGTCCATCACATTCAGTTCAGTTCAGTTCAGTCGCTCAGTTGTGTCTGACTCTTTGCAACCCCATGAATTGCAGCATGCCAGGCCTCCCTGTCCATCACCAACTCCCGGAGTCCATCCAAACCTATGTCCATTGAGTCAGTGAGGCCATCCAACCATCTCATCCTCTGTCATCCCCTTCTCCTCCTGCCCTCAATCTTTCCAAACATCAGGGTCTTTTCAAATTAGTCAACTCTTTGCATCAAGTGGCCAAAGTATTGGTGTTTCAGCTTCAACATCAGTCCTTCCAATGAACACCCAGGACTGATCTCCTTTAGGATGGACTGGTTGGATCTCCTCGCAGTCCAAGGAACTCTCAAGAGTCTTCTCCAACACCACAGTTCAAAAGCATCAATTCTTTGGCACTCAGTTCTCTTTATAGTCCAATTCTCACATCCATACATGACCACTGGGAAACCTATAGCCTTGGCTAGACCGACTTTCGTTGACAAAGTGATGTCTCTGCTTTTTAATATGCTGTCTCAAAAGAGAAAAAAGTATAAGAATTTTGGTTTGAAATACTTTCCAATGTTAAATTACTCTTGGAATAATTTTAATCCTTTTAATTCCTAGTAATTCCTTCTAGAATGCAGTTAATATTTGTCATTTATGAAAACTATTTGATATCACTAATCCTTTATGGTTTGGATCTTACTTTACTTCTTTTTCTGACCCTGTTTTATTGGTTAGAACTCCAGAATGATAAACAATAATGGGGTGATGGTTTGTTTACTTTTTTCCTGGTTTGCATGGGAAGGCTGTGGAGGCAGGTCAAATTTTGCCTTCACTGTCAATCTGGTTTTGGCTATTGATTTCATGATGAACCCATGAGCTGCACTTTAATAAGGTAAATAAGATAAGAAGAAACCTACTCCAAACTCAAGAATGTTTTATGCATTGTGTTTATCATCTACCTACATTTGACAAGAATTGCATAGATATGTGAAGTTCTGGCATGCATATGATTTCAGGACAACTCGTTTAATATAAAAATTACAGAAAAACATTACATTTAATTTAAATTTTTTTTTTCTGAGATGTTAATTGTTGCAAAAATAAAAACTTTAAAGAGAGGCAGGGGCATCCTTGGGCTTGTGTGGCTCACGAACCTGTCATGACTGTTGCTCTTATAGAACAGGACTCAAGGGTTAGTGCCTTGCTGGTTCTCCCTAACTTCCTATAGTTGCACCATTGTGGCCTTTTATCCATTCCGGATGTCAGGGCCAATGCTGAAGATGGGGATAGAAGGTCAAGTTACAGAAGGAGGGAGGTGGGGGCAGCAGATTAGGCTGCCAGATGCCTGTCTTGACAGTAGGCTGGTCGTTCCCACCTTTCCTTCTGAGGTTAGTACCCACCACTTCCCACTTTAACTAAAACACACAAGCCAAAGTTTGATGAATGGCATGCAAAGTGTGTCAGCCAGCCTTGCCCTGCAGAGAGATAGGTCTTGGCGGGGGGAGGGGGGAGTGGTCAGTGAGTCACTGGGCCTGGCCCTGAATTGGCACAGCTTGCAGGAAGGAAGCAGCAGCAGCAGAGCAGCAGCCAGAGAAGGACTGGGGCTGCCCCGGGGCCAATGCAGACCCTTGCCAGTCTGGATAGGCAGCCTGGGCAGCAACCAGAGTTCTAGTTGGAGCCCATGTCATTGATGTGTACCTGAGGCAAGGGGTGGGAAGCTTATGGGAGGGATCTTACAGGAAGGAAAGCAAGGAATATAGGGGTATCAGAGAGGGAAGGCTAAGCAAAACTAAGACTAAGAGACCTAGCACCCCATGGTCACCATCCTGGGCAGCTATGCATCTACCCTGACACTTCTTGATGAGAGATAGATGATTGTTTGAGTTAAACAGGGACTGTGCTGGCCACACAGTCCTGGAGTTGTGAGGCTGTGCTGACCTCCAGCTCCGTGGGCCGTTTTCACCAGCAGGCTGCATGTAGTTGTCCATGCCCTTGGTGAGAAATTTGTTCCTGACATCTATGGGTTGGTGAGAGTTTTAAATGGCCTCTGAGGGGAGGAAGGAGCATGGCAGCTGGGTGTGCCCCCTCCAGTGAGGGCTGCAGGTCACAGGGTCCAGCTGGGGACCTGAAAACTCCTCTTGCCTGTGGGTGGTGTGTTCCTTAAATTCCTGTTCCTGGGGCTTGGCTGGGAACATGACCTGAGCTACCCACAGCGGGTGTTGGGCCTGAATTGTGGGTTTGGGGGTCCTACTGGCCAGGCTTGGGGATTCTTCTCCCCATGCTCCCAGGGTCTCAGGGGCCACTAAGGAATTCAGGCCACTAAGAGTGAGAGAGGGAAGGGCATTGCAGACTGATGCCCTAAGTATCTAGGGAGTATAGTGAATGAAAGGGACATTATGTTGGGGTATGTGTATCTACAGATGTTAGTGTGTGTGTGTGCTGGCTGCAGTGGGGCTTCTGACTGGTAGAGTGCATGGGTCTCATGTGACAGACATAAGCTTGAGATGTGAGAATTTAATTGTGTGTGTGTGTGTTGAATTCTCTGTTGGGAGTATGGGAGTGTGTGTTTGTGGGGGCATATGAGACTTGGAGTGTGTGTGTGACTATGTGACTGCAAGAGCCCATCTGTCTCAGAATTTGTGTGTGTGTCTACAGATGTGTTTGAGATCATGTGTGTGTGACAGGGTGCATGTGATTATATGCACGTGACTATGGGGTTGTGATGGGGTATGTCCAGCTGACTTTGCCCCATGTGTCTGAGAGACATGGTGTGGGGGCTGTGGGATGGGCTGGAGGCTCAAGGGAAATGCACTGTGAACAGACTGCTGGGGTAACAGAGCAAGGTCTGAGGGCTGTGCTGTATGCTGTGCTTAGTCGTTCAGTCATGTCAGACTCTTTGCGCCCCCGTGGACTGTATCCTGCCAGGCTCTTCTGTCCATGGGGATTCTCCAGGCAGGAATACTGGACCTAAGGCCAGAGTGCTCTTTTAGGAGAGTTTCTTCTCAGAGACAGAGACACAAGGATGATGGCAGCTGATAGATGTGGGCCCAGGGAACTGGACCTCTGGTTTTCCCCTTCCATCTTCCTTCCTTCTCTGGCCCTGAGTGCTCTGCTGCACTGCCCTCCCTCAGCTGAGGGGGCGGTGACATCTGGAGGGTCCTTTTGAAGCAGGAGGGTCACTCTGCAGGGCAGAGAGGGCTGGGTGCACTCCCTGAGGATGTGAGGCCACTCTGGACTGTCCAACTGGGTGATTGTGGCCCTGACACACTCTGGCAGCTCAGAGGGAAGTGCTCAGGGGTGGTGTTTGTGTACCTGCCACCTTCACCTGTTTGTCCAACCTCTCACCCATCACCCCATCAGCCCATACCCAGTACGCATGCTTGTCCATGACTGCTGTGCAGGGGCTGGACCTCCAGTGTCTCAGGCGTCTGTCACATGCCTGCCCTACAACAGGCTGTGTGATGACCTCATGAACCTCACCATACACGCCTGAGGTTAACAGCCACACACATAACTTCACTTCGATGACACAGACAGGTAAAACAGTTCTGTGACAGTGCCTGGCCCAGGGGAAGGAGTGTACCTCAGCCCTGAGCACACTGCAGTAGTGGCGGTGGCTGGAGGCCAGAGACATCACCCTGCTTGAGGTATTTGCCTTACCTGCCTTTNCAGACAGGTAAAACAGTTCTGTGACAGTGCCTGGCCCAGGGGAAGGAGTGTACCTCAGCCCTGAGCACACTGCAGTAGTGGCGGTGGCTGGAGGCCAGAGACATCACCCTGCTTGAGGTATTTGCCTTACCTGCCTTTTATCCCATGGAACCTGATGACCTCTGAGTTGAGCCAAGAGAATGAATAAGGCATTCCAAATTCCCAGCCAGGCTTCCTGCCTCTTTTGACCCAGTCCCGTTCTCAGTCTGAGCCTGGTTGTGGGGCCTGAGTGTTGGCCTTATTCCTGAGCTGTGTGGGTCTCCTCCAGGAACCATTATCCTTGAGGCCAGACCAGGGCATGGAAATTTCCTCATTCAGAAATGATACCCTCATCCCTCTATTCACAACTTCCTCTCTGTGCCCTGCTATATCAGGCTCCCCTTTCACACCTCCACTTCTTTGCCTGTTCTCTAGTCCTAGTGTGGAAGAGTCATGCTGACCCTGAGGAGAAAAGCTGCCTTGACTTGCGGGAGACGGTGTGATTGAGGGTGTTGGGGTATTTTGTGTAGGGATGATGAGACTGAGGGCTAACTTTGACTGGGAACAGTCTCAGTGACCCTGAGAGCAGAGTGGAACGCTGATGCCACCCCACCCCTGGGGTGGGGGTGGCAATTGTACTGACCTTATTTCCCTTCATAGTAAAACTCTCTATAAGACTTGACTACTCTCTCTATCTCCACTTCCACATCTTCCCCCTTGGTCCTCAGGCTTCACCACTTGGCTTTTGTTCCCACATCTGCGCTGAAGTGGTTATTGGGGAGGTCATGCAGATGGGCGTTGCCTTGTCCTCCTCTGGGGAGAGATTTCTCCACCAACGTCATGGTGGAGTATCCTGAGAGAAGACAATAGAGACAAGATAGGCTTTAGATACAGATTTTATAGGAAATCTGGTGGATTTGATGTGAATGGTGAGGGAAAGGGGGAAATCTAGGTTCTGGGATACTATTTATTGAGATGAAGAAGACTTTCTCATGATTAGGAAGATACAGGTTATTTTGGGGAAAATTAAGAGTTACATTTGGACTTTGGACAAACTATTAATAGATTAGAAGTATTGAAAACATCCAATGGGAGATTTCAAGTAGGCAGTTAGTTAGGAGTTTGGAACTCATAGACTGAGAGTACAAACTTGAGAGTTCATACCATAAAGACAGTGTTTCAGCTTAATAATATCCATGAGATGATCTGGGGAAGAAAAGAGGAAAGAGAAAAAGGTGGGTACCAAACATCTCTCATATGTCACTTTGTTTTATTTTTTTAATTTTAATTGGAGGATAATTGCTTTACTATGCTATGTTGATTTCTGCCATACATCAGCAAGAATCAGTCGTAGGTATGCATATGTCTCCTCTGTCTTGAACCTCCCTCCCACCTCCCACCCTATCCCATCCCTCTAGTTTGTCACGGAGCCCTGGATTTGAGCTCCCTGAGTCATACAGCTAATTCTCACTGGCTATCTGTTTTACATATGGTAATATATATGTTTCAGTGCTACTCTCTCAATTGGTCACACCTGCTCCTTCCCCACTGTGTCCACTTTGTGCGCTACTTTGAATCATGTCAGCCTCACCTGTTACTCTGGCCACTGCTGGGACTACCGGCTGCATGAATGTTTAGACCGTCTTAGGTTAGGAAGTGCTTTACTTGACATCAGTGGTGTCCTAGCCAGCATCCCCTCTGACCAAGGACTCACTTTACAGCAGATGTAGTGTGCTAGTTGTCTCATGCTCATTGACATTACTGGTATTTCCATGTTTCCTCTCAACCAGAAGCAGTGGAGAGTATTTTGCATTGCCTTTTGAAGACTCAGACATACATGATGCTGGCTGGGTAAGAGCACCTTGTGGGGGTGGCGCAG
>SJYV01041547.1:0-29249 GCA_006410875.1 Neotragus pygmaeus
TCCTAAATGTTTGCACTCAGTAAGTGCTTTCCAATGAATGAATGAAATTAATGAATGTAAGTAACTTTTCTATTAACCTTAATTTTCTTAAATACAGAGTTTTGAGTTTTTTTAATGACTAAACTTGAGTCATTCTGTTAACCTAGAAATTACTATTGTGTTTTGTGTAATTATTAACAAGTGACTGAAATAAGTCTCTTAAGGCCATGATTTTTAACCCCTGAAATAGTAAATATTATGAAGTTTAAAAATAAATCTTTATGGAAATTTAATGTGCTTGAAAGACAATCTGTAGGGCACATCTATTCTCTAACTGTATAATAAAGAAATTAACAAAAAGACTGATCATGGGGAAGCTAGAGTATAGCTAAAAGAAAACTCATGAGTTTTTTCCTTCAAAAATGCATTTGGCAAAAGTCTAAATATATTAAATAATCTGTAGCTTCAAATTTAGAAGTTAGCACTTTGCTAACTTTCAAGAATGCATTTTTAAAATAGCTTCCAGAAAGCCCCCAAATAGTGGACTATTTTTGCCTTTCAGGTTCTTTGTGAAAATTCTAGCCATTTGGTGCAAATCTAATGCCTTGATGCTCAAACTTGGCTTTTCATTTTTCCTGGGATAAAGATCCAAGTCCTTAACCCAGCTTCCTGGTCCTACAGTCTGTCCACTTTTCCTTCCCAACCTTTGTCACATCCACCGCACCCCCTGCTTTCTGCTGCTATGACTATTACTTTTGTATATGCAATTTCCCCTTTCACTTTCTGGCCTTTTGCTGTGTTAACTCCTAGTTATCTTTCAAATCTCTCTTGTCTACTTTTTAGAAAACCTTTTTTCTGACCTTTTGACTCGGTCAGATCTCCCTTGTTCTTCTGACTGTCTCTGCTGCAAACATTCATGTAACAATTGAGCGATCGTTTATTAACTGTCTCCTTTGCTGTATTTTAAGCTCCATGAGGTCTGGAATCCGAGTGGGTGCTGCCTGCCATTTAATCCCCAGCACTAAAGGGCCTGGCACATATCTCAAATATTTTTAAATAAGATGAGTGAATGAGTGAGTCAGGTAATTAACCTTAGTTCCCACCTGTAAAAGACTTGCTGTTGGGATTGGATGATATAAAGTACCTACAAAGGCTAGTGTATGGGAAGTTCTCAATAAGTAGCAGTGATAATTTCAGTTCAATTGGGCTTGGTAGTATATTTGGTAAAAATAATTGTTTTGCCTCCATATTTTCAAAAAGATGTAAAAATTACGTAAGTGCTCAGTCGCTCAGTTATGTCTGGCTCTTTGCAACCCCATGGACTGCAGCCTGCCAAGCTCCTCTGTCCATAGAATTTTCTGAGGCGAGAATATTGGAGTTTGTTGCTATGCCCTCCTCTAGGGGATCTTCCTGACCCAGGGATCAAACATGTGTTTCTTTGTGTCTCCTGCATTGGCAGGTGGATTCTTTACCACATGTGCCTCCCGGGAGGCCCCCAATTTGATTTATGTATTTTACTTATTTAGGAATAAAAATAGAGATTTAAAGCATGTTTCAGTGACTGTTATTAGCTATATTCAGCTGTTAATGGTATTTCTACAGAAACGTTTGATTTTTGTTTTCATGAGTTATAAGCGAAAGTTGCTCAGTCGTGTCCGACTCTTTGTGACCCCCTTGGAATTCTCTAGGCCAGAATACTGGAGTGGGTAGCCTTTCCCTTCTCTAGGGGATCTTCCCAACCCGGAGATCGAACCCAGGTCTCCTGCCTTGCAGGCAGATTCTTTACCAGCTGAGCCACAAGGGAAGCCCCTTCTCAAAAAACTAGAGCACTTGAGAGAAGGTGGGACCTATTTAGCTGATGTGGTTGTTTCTGGCTGGAAGGTCTCTTGTTTTAATTACTTGTTCAGAAAATATAGATGCTTGAGAAATGTGAGTTCCTTCTTATTTGAGAGTGATATTTAGGCTCTTACCAACAGTGAATTTTTAAGTATATGTTGGGGATGGAGCCTTATGTCTGTAATGGTGTTGGAAGTTCCATCCTCTGTTAAGAAGAAGATGCACATTTAGTTACAGTAAATGATGTGTGACAGAGGTGTTTGTTGTACGTCAGAAGGCAATGAATGATGTTTCATGGTTTTCAGTTCTTTGGGTCATGATGATCCTGTGAAGGTGAAAGTACAACAACTCAGAATAATATTTAGGGTCTTGAACTACATCATAAGTCCTATTCTCTAGCATTTGGGGGAAACCCTTATCAACTACCCTTTCTTATTCAATAACATGGAGTGGCCTTCTGGGGGCAGGGTTCCTTGTCTTCATGGCTGGGAAGTTGCTGGCTTGATCACTTTGCTTAGTGGGTTGGAGATGACAACTTGCAAGTGTCTAGGTGCAAGGAACTGACAGTCTAAATGGGAGATGAGGCAAAGAGCCATGAAAACACTGGAAAGCCATTTAAGGGCGCTTACTAAGTCATCTGGGCTTCCCAGGTGGCGTTAGTAGTAGGGAACCTGCCTGCCAATGCAGGTGACATAAGAGATGCAGTTCGATCCCTGGGTCAGGGAAGATCCTCTGGAGATGGGCGTGGCAACCCACTGCAGTATTCTTGCCTGGAGAATCTCCAAGGACAGAGGGGCCTGGCGGGCTACAGTCCATAGGGTTGTAAAGAGTTGGACACAACTGAAGCTACTTAGCTAGCACACAAGCACTAAATCATTTTCAGCTGGGTACTGTTGATGTTTGAACGTTTGTTGGTTCAGCAGGGCTAAGAAGAAGGTTTCCAAAAGAGATACTTCTGAGCAGGGCAGTGGCCCAGGTGTTAGCTCCCTCTGAGCCTCAGTGTACAGGTCTGTTATTCTCTCATTTTGGCAGTACATATTGAGTGGTTTATTAAAAAGCTAAGACCCTCTGAATGTATGCCTAAGGTGTGGGTGAAAAAGACCCTTAATGTCTCCAGTACTCTGACTTTAGAATGGAGTTCANGCTGGTAAAGATTGAGGGCAGGAGGAGAAGGGGACAACAGAGAATGAGATGGTTGGATGGCATCACTGACTCAATGGACATGAGTTTGGGTAAGCTCTGGGAGTTAGTGATGGACAGGGAGGCCTAACATGCTGCAGTTCACGGGGTTGCAAAGAGTCAGACATGACTGAGCGACTAAACTGAACTGAAAGAGTCTTTATTCATTGTATATTCCCAAGAAAAAGAAGGGGAAGGGGAAAGGGTCCAAATGTGTGCTACAAAATGATAGCAAGTAGGAAAGGAAGTACCCGGCACAACAAAATCAACCGTCAAATAAACACTGCCCAGATTGGGTTGCCAAAGCTCAAGAAGGCTCTGTCTCCTGTAGTTCGGGAATGAGAGGAAAGGATGAGAGAAAGAACAGATGGGTACATGCTTTTCTACCCTCCCTCTCTCCTCATAAATTCAAGATTTCACACAAAGCTATGGCTTCTAGCAGTAAACATGGAATTATATTCATCCATCTTCTGTTAAATAATCTTGTGGCCTATTGGACTTCAATTTCTTGCACCTGCATAAAAGTTCCTATGTGACTTGGATATACATTCATCTTTCCTTTAGTGGTCTCCTAACCCCACTTTCTACATGGAAGACCCCGTCATTGCTCCTGTCTACCCTCAGACTTGAGATTAAAATAGGTTTTAATCCATCCAACGACAGCAGTCTGTGTAGCATGAATCACAACAAGGAGTGGTCAGGACTCAGGAGACCGGGAACAAGGGATGGAGGGTTTGTAGCTTCTTCAGGATTTTTGCACAGACCATTTAAATGCAGGCACCCCACAAATTAAATATACAGGTGTATGGGCTATTTTAGGGGACACAGAGGTGGACATAAGAGGGGGTAGGAATCTAGTTTTTGGACAGACAATCTTGTTTGAAATAGGAAATAGGGGAAGGGGAAGACAAACGGAAGTGTGGTTCAAGATGCCCCACTTCAAGAACAGGGGCCCCCAGGCTTATGTTTCAGATCTTTTTGCCTGGTGCAAAACCTTTTGTCAAAGATGCTTTGGCTATTTTTCTCAAAATGAAAAGAAGTTTGTAAACAATAAAACCCCAAAAGAACGTGGAGAAGACCAAGACATTATATTTACACAAACTAAACCACCCAGCAATCACCAAATCAGCTACTTGTGAGGTCCTACAAAGCCCAGACAAATGTTATAACTAGAGGGGGAGTAGCAGCTGGGAGAGACAAGAACCCAGGCTCGACCCACATCACCCAATGCACGCTATTGCATTTGTCCCATTACAACACAATGAGGTAGGTTTGCAGTGATCTTACAGCATGCAAAGGAAACTCCCTTTTTTCCTTTAGCTATCATGATACTAACCACTTCTGCAGCAGAGCAGGACCGTGGCTCTGGGAACCACAAAGAAGCCATAGCTTATGGTCTCCCTGGAAGCCAAGCAGGAAATGCCCAGAATTGTTTCAGGTTAAGGATCTTGTCCTTGCTTCATGTATCCATCCCTGGGCAGCTCAAAATGGGTACAGAGACATTGCTTTTAAAACCTATCTTTACCAATTCACGTTTTTTTATAAACACACACACATATAGTATACCCTGCTGTGCCTGGTAGGTTTAACCCAATCCAGTGAGGGATGGACCTGATAAGTAAAGTGAGTCCTGTGCCCTGGAATTAGAGGTCTAGAGTGGAATCCTTTATCACACGTACAGAGGACCTTTGCCTAATCTTAGCTTCCCCTCTCTGCTTTTACCTGGCCCAGCTTTTCCTAAGCTCTCTGCACCACCTCTCCCTATTCAAACCAATTTCCAGTCTTTCAGTAGAAGACCAAGTCACGCGGCAACCCAGTAAAAACCTAGCCTCTTATGAAACATTGAAGATGGAGGGGTTTCAAGAGGACACCACAGCAGAGAGTGAAAATGAAAGTCACTCAGTTGTGTCTGACTCTTTTCGACCCCATGGATCCTACAGTCCATGGAATTCTCTAGGCCAGAATACTAGAGTGGGTACCCATTCCTTTTTCCAGGGGATCTTCCCCACCCAGGGATCAAACCTAGGTCTCCCTCACTGCAGGCGAATTCTTACCAGCTGAGCTACTAAGGAATCTGGCATAAAAGCCAGCTCTAACTGGCAAAAATGATGTAGTTCAATAGGTTGTACACTCCAAATAGTTGTTCTCTCTGGTGATAGAGCAACAAAAAGCATTCCTATCGTGCAGACCCAGAGCTGCTGCCAACTCACCCCTGAGATTGCTCACGTACCTGAGAACACAGTGTAGGTATGAAGGTCTTAGATTAAAATATACAAGAATACAAAGCCAGAATATTTATATATCATGAAAAAATAGTTTAAATGCACAAGATACATCATTCACACAGAGCTAGTGTGGTTGGAATCCTAGAGAAACAAGGACCCAAGGCATAGTCACCAAGGGGAGCAAATAAATAAAATTGTATTGGTCCAGAATGGGGTGGGAGTGAGCTTAGACGCACCAGGACTGCAGCTGTTTCTTCAGACCATCCCTTTCGCCTGTCATCACAACCCACTGCTTGGGACAGTTCTCAGCACTCCATCCCAAGAGGGGGTTATGAGAAGACAAGATGTGGAAAACCCTGCCTTCCTGCTGACAAATTTCCTCCCACAGAATGAAGTTACTTGTGGGTTGCGTTCATCAATCTGGTCTCATGCTTAATCTCTTCACTCTGGCATGGGAAATATTATCCCATCTCCTTCTTTAAGAGTAAAACAAATTCTCTATCCAGGCCACTTTCAAAAGCTGGAGATTCTGGGGGTGCAGACTCAGATAAAGCATGCAGGGAGGGTTAACCCCCAAAGCCCTCACACACGTTTGGAGACAGTGTGACTGCAGTTCCTTCACTTCATACCTTCCTCCCACCAAGAGAGAAGAGGGGGTGATGTTCTGCACCCTGGTCTGAAATATATGGCAGTGCCAGCTGCCCCCTACCCACCCTGTCCCCACTTACTCCACTCTGCCGATTGATGCCTGCTTCTCAAAACTTTCTGATCACAAAAGGATAGCTGCTACCTACTGTGACTCAATTCTGGGCCTCTGGGAGCATGGCAGGGCTACGGATCTCTTCTTCCTCCTCCCAAAAGTAGGCTTGCTTTCCCTGGGAGCTGGGAGCTTGCTGGGCCTTCGGCAGACATGAAGCTACCATGTGACTGGTGCTGTAGCAGAAGTGGCACTTGTTGGACTGGGGTGACAGGTTGCATTCCCTGGCATGATGATCTGCTGCTGCTGCTAAGTCACTTCAGTCGTGTCCGACTCTGTGCGACCCCATAGATGGCAGCCCACCAGGCTCCCCTGTCCCTGGGATTCTCCAGGCAAGAACACTGGAGTGGGTTGCCATTTCCTTCTCCAGTGCATGAAAGTGAAAAGTGAAAGGGAAGTCGCTCAGTCGTGTCCGACTCCTAGTGACCCCATGGACTGCAGCCTAGCAGGCTCCTCCGTCCGTGGGATTTTCCAGGCAAGAGTACTGGAGTGGGTTGCCATTGCCTTCTCCAGCATGATGGTCTAGACCTCCACAATTGTAGCACATCTCTCCCTTTGATCTGGGTTTCTGCATATTCTTTCCTTTGGGTCGCCTTTCGCTCCCAACACAGAACAGCACACCAGGGCTGGTGACTCGGATAGAGGCCAGGCCCTTAGCTGACTTCTTAAAGGTGAACTGCACAGCCTCACCCTCCTTCAAGCTCCAGGAGCCCTGCAGGTGCGGCTTACTCTGGTGCACAGAGACATCCACTGCAGGGCTGATCGCGACCCCTGCACGGGTGGGTCCTGGACAGGAAGCCAAATGCCAAGCACACACTGAAGCATTTACAGAAGCCAGCACTGTGCAGTACCTGTGGCTCCTTGGGCGCCTCCTCCAGCGCCTTGGTGCAGCCACCTGCAAACTGGTGGTTTGACACAGAGCCCATGGTCTATGAGCCCATGGCCCTGGGCCCCTGCTCCCCCACTGTATGCGTTTATATGCACTGTGTATATCCATTCCCCCACTACTGGACACTTGGGTTGCTTCCACATCTAAGCTATTGTGAATAATGCTGCTACAAACATAGATGTACAAATACCTCTTTAAGACCTTGCTTTCAGTTCTTTGGGGGTATATACCCAGAAGTAGAATTGCTGGATCATAATGTAATTCTACTTTTAATTTGAAAAAATGACATACGCACACTGCAATATTTGTTTATTTGTTTTTGTTTGCACCGAATCTTCCTTGCTGCACACATGCTGCTCTCTAGCTATGGTGCTCGGTCTCACTGCGGTAACTTCTCTTGTGGAGCAGGGGCTCTAGGCATGTGGGCTACAGTAGTTACTGCATGGAGCCTCATTAGTTGTGGCGTGAAGGTCCTAGAGTGTGCAGGCTTTAGTAGTTTTGGGGTGTGGGCTCAGTAGCTGCAACTTGCAAGCTCTAAAACGCAGGCTCAATAGTTGCAGCTCACGGGCTTAGTTGCTCTGAGCCATGTGGGATTTTCCCAGATCAGGGATCAAACTAGTGTCTCCTGCATGGCAGGCAGATTTTTTTTTTTTTTTTTTTTTAACCACAGAGCCACCAGGAAAGTTCATCCCATCAGTTTTTACAGGTAATTTTTGTCATTATTTAGTTTTTAAATATTGTATGATAAGTCACATTGTTATGTCTTTCTTGGCCAATGGATTAATTAGTAGTATGTTTCATTATTTCCAAAAATCTTGAGTTCTAGAAAACTGTATTAGGATTAGAGACTATACTTTGTATTATCATTTTATAATTTTTTGGCAGAGTAGCAGATGGGATCTTAGTTCTCAGACCAGGGATCAAACCCACACCCCAGTCACTTCCCTGGACCACAAGGGATGTCTTGATATTTTGTATTATTTCTATCCTTTAAAATTCATTGAAAATTGCTATATTTCCCAGCATATATTCAGTGTTTGCAGATGTCCCATGTATGCTTGAAAAAATATATATATATACATGTATATTCTACAATTTATTGGATGTAGTATTATACAGATTGCTTTTCATTGAGAATAAGATGCACCTAGTATTTTTTTTCCTCTAGGGCTGCCTTTAAAAAGCACCACAAAACAGAGGGCTCTAACAGCAGAAATTTATTATCTCACAGTTCTGGAGGACAGAAGTATGAAACTAGGGTGCTGGCAGTATTTGTTCTTTGGAAGGCTGGAGGAAGAGTATGTTCCATACCTCTCCCCCAGCATCTGATGGTTTGCTGGTGATTTTAGTATCAGTATGTGCTGCGCTTAGTCGCTCAGTTGTGTCCAACTCTGGCTCCTCTTCCAGGGGATCTTCCTGACCCAGGGACTGAACCTGAGTCTCCTGTGTCTCCTGCATCACAGGCGATTCTTTGCTGTTGAGCCACTGGGAAGCCCTACTCCGGGTATGACCTCATCTTAATTAATTTCACCTGCAATGACACTCCCCTTTCCAAATACGGTCACATTCTGAGGTTACGACTTTAACACATGACTTTCTGAGAGACACAGTCCAACATATAACACACTGTCACTTTCAGTTCAGTTCAGTCGTTCAGTTGTGTCTGACTCTTTGCGACCCCATGAATCCCAGCACGCCAGGCCTGCCTGTCCATCACCATCTCCCAGAGTTCACTCAGACTCACATCCATCCAACCCGTGATGCCATCCAGCCATCTCATCCTTTGTCGTCCCCTTCTCCTCCTGCCCCCAATCCCTCCAAGCATCAGAGTCTTTTCCAATGAGTTAACTCTTCGCATGAGGTGGCCAAAGTACTGGAGTTTCAACTTACTATCAAAAAGCTTTAAAATGTTATCAGCTTTAAAAAATGCTAACAATTAAACTATAACTCAATACCAGGATACCAATGGATTAAAACAAATAACAAACCAAAAAACCCTTCCTATCAGATATCAAAATGTGAAAAAAATTGTATCTTAGAGTTAATTAACATTGATACTTTTTCCCTGCCTGTTGTATAAATTATAGAGATAGGTATATTGAAATCTATGATTGGGAGTTTTTCTAATTCTCTTTGTAGTGCTCTCAATTTTTTTCTTTTTATATATTAAGGCCATGTTATTAGATATATAAATATTAATATTTCAGATGGTTATATATATTTTTGGTGAATGTTACCTTTTATCATTATGAATTAACTCTTATCTCTTAAGTGTTACTTTCTGCCTAAAGTTCTAGCTAGTTTATTATTAATATGGCTATCCTAATTTTCTTCTGGCTTGTGTTGATACAGTTTATCTTTTTCCAAACTGTTACTTTGAATTTTTCTATTTTCTTATGTTCAATAAATGTCTTATGGTTTGGATACAGTTAGATTGTTCCCCTTACCCCCAGCTCCACCCACTGAGGAATTCAGAATGTTTCATTTGAAGATGAGTGATTGGGCTTCTCTGGTGGCTCAGTGGTAAAGAATCTGCCTGCCAATGCAGGAGACACTGGTTCAATCCCTGGTCCTGGAAGATTCCACATACCGCAGAGTAACTAAGCCCGAGCATGAACCCACGTGCGGCAAGTACTGAAGCCTGTGTTCCACAGCAAGAGATGTCCCCTCACTGAGAAGCCTGCACATCATAACAAATAGTAACCCCCACTCACCACAACTAGAAAAAAGCCTGCACAGCAGCGAAGACCCAGCACAGCCAGTAAATAAATAAAATTATTTAAAAGAAGAAAGAAAGAAAAATAAAGGTGAGTGATTAAAAGCAGACCTTTACGTGTCTGCTCTTTGAGACTGGGCCTTGTCTCTCTTCCCCCATCACTCTGCAAAGAAGGCTATGACCCAGGTGGTGGCAAGGTCTCTGGGGATGAAAGGTTGCTCCTCCCCACAAAGCAGCTGGTTTGGGAGCTCTGTGAGCCCACTTACCATGGGCTCTGTGAGTGCCCTTGGGGTGTCTTGACCCCTGCTCAGCGTCAGGGCAGGCTCAGTGCCCCCCCTCCCTACAGAGGAGACCACTGGCGAGCCTGGGGCCTTCTAGACTCGGCCTCCGGGTCCCGGGTAGATGTAGGGTAGGATGTAGATTGGGCTGTCCTGCAGGCTCACATCAGAGCATCTATCTATTCGCAAGATCTTCAGGGCCTTGTAGTTAGATTTTTATTTAGTTGATCCAACCCGACAAACTTCGAGTTCTTTTTTTCTTTTTTTTAGCAGACTTAGTCGCTATATAGCATTCAGGATGGTCTTCCCTGTTGGCTGGGTGGTAAAAAATTCACCTGCTAAGCAGGAGAAATGGGTTTGACCTCTGGGTTGGGAAGATCCCTTGGAGAAGGAAACAGCCACCTACTCCAGTATTCTTGCCGGGAAAATCCCATGAGCAGAGGAGCCTGGCAGTCTACAGTCCATGCGGTGGCACAACAATTGGATACAACTCAGTGACTAGACAGCAACTAGCATTCAGGATATTAGTTCTGAACCAGGGATAAACCTGAGTCCCGTGCATTGCAAGGTGGATTCCCAACCCCTGGACCACCAGGCCCAAACTTTGACTTTTAACTGAAGCATTTAATCCATTTACGCTGAATAAAATTACTTATATATTAAACTTTAAATCTGCCATATTATGTGGAATTTCTATTTTGTGTATTCTATTTTCTCTGGCTTTGTCTTATTTAAACTTTTCAATTTGACTAATTTTAGACTTACAGAATGATTGTAAAGACAGTAAAAGAGTTCCTATATACCCACATCTGGTTCCTCTATTATTATCATCTTACATAAGTATGGTACATTTTTACAATTAATGAACCACTACTGATACATTATTATTAACTTAAAGTCTATATTCAGATTTATTTGTTTTACTTAATACCCTTTTACTGTCCCAAGGTCCTATCCTGGAACATTAGGGCATTACATTTACTCCTTTCTCTAAGGCTCCTCTTGAATGTAACAATTTTTCAGCCTTTCCTTGTTTTTGATGACCTTGACAGTTTTCAGGAGTACTGGATAGATATTTTGTAGAATGTCCCCAGTTGGAACATGTTTGTTTTTCTCATGATTGGACTAAGGTTATAAGTTTGGAGGAGGAAGAGAACAGAGGTAAAATGTAGCTTTCCTCACATCATCTCAAGAGTACATACTATCAACATGCTTTATCACTGACCTCGATCACCTGACTGAGGTAGGGTTCCCCACTCTAATGCTCCCCACCCCCCACTTTCCACTCTGTACTCTGGTAGGTAGGCATGTGCAGCCCAAATGAGGAATGGGTATTCTATTCCTCTCCTTAGGACAGAACATTTACATACATTGTTTGTAATTTTTCTACACAGGTTTGTGTCTTCTCACTCATTTATTTATTCAAGTATTATTTGTATCAGTACAGATGCAAGAGCATTTATTTTATACTTATTTATTTTGTTGCTTAAATTGTTCTAGCTTTGGCCGTCGGGAGCTCTTTCAGTTGGTTCTTGTGTCCCTTTGGCATGCATCCATCATTATAGGTTTTTTTTTCCTTTTATTCTTTTTTTTTCTTTTTATTATGACTAAAGATTATTAACCTTCAGAACTTCCCTTAGTGTGGGACTGCTGGTGGTGGACTGTTTTCATTTGTCTGAAAATATCTTTGTTTCATTTTCATTTTTTGACAGATGTTTTCTCTGGGCTCCTACCTTCTTTAAACATAGGGAAGATGGCATTTCACTCTTCTGCCTTCCAGTTTTGCAGTTGAGTTGTAAGCAGTTGTCTGTTGTTCCTTTGAGGATAAACCATCTTTATTCCTTAGTTTCTTTAGGATGTTTTCTTTTTGCTTTCCCCTTTTTGCAGAGTTTAAGTCACTGGGTTTCCTGAATCTGTAAATTGAAGGCTTTCATCAATTGTAGATAATTCTGACATTACTTCTTCAGGTTGCTTTTTTCCGTTTCTCTCCTCTCCTTGGACTCCAATTAGACGTAATTTAGCCCAACTTCCTGTCTCTTCTGTATTTTCCATCCTTATTTCTCAAGCTTCACTCTGTTTCTATACTCTACCAATTCTCTCCTCAGCTATGTCTGGACTGCTGTTAAACCCATCTCTTGAGATCTTAATTTCATTTACTTCTCTAGCTAAAATTTCTATTTGGTCCTTTTCCAACTGTGCTGTCTGTGTCATTTCAGGTCTCTGCTGAAATTTCCAAGCCTTGCTTTTATTTTAACAGTCATACATTTATTTCTGCATAACTCCAGTACATGGAATTGTCTATTTGTTGTCTCTCATTTCCTTTTAAGGATGTCATTTCAGGTTTGCTATCTTCAGGCTCTTGACTAATTCTCACTGTGGTTGATGTTATATTTGAAAAATTATTAATGATAATACTTTGGGGGTCTAGATTGGTGTTACGTTCTGAGATTTCTGCTTGCTTCTCCCAAGCATCTGGAGATGCTACACATGGATCAGCTTATTCCAAGTTCGAGACTTGAGAGTTTCTGGACCACCCAGAATGGCGGCACCCCAGGTTGCAGAATACAACTGCTTTCCTTCTGATTCATCCTTAGAGGGTCCTAGTCTAGGTGGATCTTTACCAGCATCCCTATATTTAGCTATCCCAGATTCTGATTTTTTTCTTCCTCTAGCTCTCATCCTTCAAGGCACTCAAAAGCATAGCTCAACCTCTCAGAAGCCTTTTCCCAATTGGAAAAGCCCCCCTGGGCAAAGGCAGCCCTGGAGTCTTCTTTTCTCTCTGGATTCCCAGTCAATCTTCATTAGTCCTTTGATTTTTGATGCTTTTCAAATTTAAAAATTCTGAGGGTTGGTCTGAAACATCCAGCCTACCATTATTAGAAGTGGAACCTCCCACTCGCTTTATTCCAGATATCACAGAACTCTAGCCCATAACCTCCCTATACAAAATATAAAGCTGTAGACATACGAAGACTTCCTTAGGCTCACACTGATTAGTTGTTGAGCAGGGATTTCCAGGTGGCACTAGCAGTAAAGAATCCACCTCCCAAGGTAGGAGACATGGAGACGTGGGTTTGATCCCTGGGTCGGGAAGATGCCCTGGAGGAGGGCATGGCAACTCACTCCAGTATCCTTGCCTGGAGAATGCCCAGGGACAGCGGAGGCTGGTGGGCTACCATCCATAGGGTCACAGAGTAAGACACAACTGAAGAGACTTAGCAGCAGCAGCAGCTGTAGAGCTAGATTGTAGCCTCAGAGCTTGACTAATAACTGCTAAACTCCACTTACATAAAATCTGGATGTAAGGTTTGTTTTGGCCTTTTTACCTGGGGTAAGGAGAGGATTGCCAAGAGATCAGAGGATGGAAGCAAGGACTTAGCCATATTCCTAGCACTTTTTCATATATTCCTCTTCTAGCCCTGACTCACAGGAGTAGTGGGTGGGGTGGGACCTGGTAACTTATGGTCTGGCAATGAGGAATGGAAGAGAACAATCCTTTCCGTTCCTAAACCACAGATTACAGGTAGCCGCATGATCAGTTATCCCTTTACCTTCAGTGATTCTGAACACTTTCTTTTAAATATTTTCTTTGGTTGTGTTAGGTCTCGGTTGCAGCACGCGGGACTTTCCTTGCGTCATGCAGGGACTCGTCGCTGTGGCTCTTCGGCTCTAGAACGAGCAGGCTTTAGTAGCTGTGGAGCACGTGGGCTTAGTTGCCTGCAGCATGTGGGATTTTAGTTCCCCAACCAGGGATGCAACCCGCTTCCTCTGCATTGTAAGGCAGATTCTTAACCACTGGCCTAGATACGGCGGCGTTACAAAAGCCCTCTACAACCAAGAAGTGTCTTCAGCCAGCCTCCTCTACCCTGGGAAACAAACACCAAGACACCCTCACAACAGAGACCGTATCGTTTATTTACAAAGGCCAGTGTAGGAGTTGGGGGAGGCAGGGAGGGAAAGCCACACAGACATCCTCTCTGGATTGTTTGGGACCCTTTCCCACTTGGGAGAAAATTCAGTTCCTCTTGCCTCCGGAATGGGTCCTCCAAGCAGCTGGGCTAAGTAGCAGAGAGAGGAGGTGATTTGAGCCTCCCCTGTGCTCCACTAGAGTAAAATCCAATTCCAGATCAAAGGCATCATTGCTGCCCTCTCCTTTCCTTCCTCAAATAGAACTTTCTGGCCTGGAGGGAAACAGTGAAAACTCAAGGGCAGGAGCGGCCAGGGGTTCTAGCGAGAAAGACTCCTCCCCGACTATTCCCCGAAAGCAATAAGGGGAGGGGTAACCAAGGGTGCCAGTCACAGACCTCACAGCTTCAGAAGGGGTGCCCACACCACCCAGGGATCCAGAGGCCTAGGGGACCTAGCTCTCCAGGGTGTATATATTCCTGACCTAGACAGGCCCTTCTGCCTATTTCTGCCTGGTGGGATAAAACTCTAACCAGAAATCAATAAGGTATCCACCCTCCCACTCAACTCACATGCACATGTGTGCATGCATGCATCCATGCACCCACCCACCCACACACACCCTCACTGCTGAGACAGACCCCAATCCTCTTCATGTCTTCTGAGCAGGGCCTAAATCACTGGTACCTGGGGATGCGGGCGGGGCCTGGGTTCATGGAAATGTGTGTGAATGTACAGAAGCATGTGTGTTTGAGGAAAAGGAACCAATATAATCCCTTGTGAGCCATACTGTTTATCTTCACTGAACCCTTTTCTTCAACTCAAATTTCATTACCATCTCTAAATCTCTTTTGCCAGGCCAAAGCCTAGACTCTGTGGACTAAAAGAACTATTAGTGTTTCCATTCCCTGTCAATTCCAACTCCCAAGTCCTCCGCTCAGGCTATCTCCCCCATTCCCTTCCTCCAGAAAGTCTCATTCCCTCATCCCCTTATTGGGCTGGTCCAGGGCTTAGGTTAAAGCGTCTGCCTCCAATGCGGGAGACCTGGGTTCAATCCCTGGGTTGGGAAGATCCCCTGGAGAAGGAAATGGTAACCCACTCCAGTATTCTTGCCTGGAGAATCCCATGGACAGAGGAGCCTGGCAGGCTACAGTCCACAGGGTCGCAAAGAGTCGGACACGACTGAGCGACTTCACTTCAGGGCTTGTTAACTCCTGCTCCAGGGGGTTGCGTCTCATGTCTCCCTGTAGACAGGGGGAACAAGCATCTTCCTTCCATTGGGAATCCCAACAGACCCCCTGAAAGTGATCAGAACATGGGGTGAGGAGGAAAATCACAGCCTGCTTCACCTGGCCCTCCTTCCAAGGATGGAAGTCTAGCACTGGGTCAGCTGGAGGTGGGAGGGGATGAGGGGAAAGAGAGGAGGAAGAGTTACCAAAAGCAATCATAGGACAAGAAAAATCCTAGTGGTAGAGAGAGAAGACCCTGTTCTAATAAAGCAGACAGTGGGTTCCGCCTTCAACTCTGCACTGCCACTGAGAAGTGTGAAGGCTGCAAAAGATGGTTGTGGAGTAAGGAGGTGGGGCCAATCAACAAAAACTGAAAACTGTTTAAATAGCTCTGCTCAAGCAGGCAGGACCAGGAGAGAAGGTTCTACAAGAGGTGAAGTGAAAGTGGAATTCTCAGAGCCACGGGGCTGGGGCCCACTCCTCTAAAGTCACCCCGCTGTCTGGAGAGAACAAGGGGGAAGAACAGAAGGGATGACAAGCTGCAGAAGGCCAGGCTGACAGGGGAGCCAAACGCTGGCATCAAGGGAAGGGAGATGCACGAGGCCCGGGCTGAGGGGCTAGGAGAGCTGAGAGCCCAGGAGCCTCTCGATGGCTGCATTGATGTCCCCTCCCGTGGCGATCAGAGCCTGCAGGTTGGCCTCACGATTGATGAAGCCCATGGAGTTGAGCTGCTCCAGCTGCTGCTGAAATCTCACTTCTGGCGTCTGCACCTGGAGGGGACAAGCCTTGTGAAGTGGGCTCAGGACCAACCGCAGAGGGCCTAGCTGATTCCGAGGATTTACGATGGAGAGATGAAGTCCTCCTCAGAATCAACCAATGGGGCAGGGGTGGATGACCAGCAAACAGAGGCCAGGGGAGCCGGCGTCCCAAATCACTGAACAGCTGCGCCATCATAAGGAGGAGGGGGAATCTTTCTTGAAATTTCAAAGTAACAAATAGGTCTAGATCAGCCCATATTCCTAACTGCTTTCCATCAGCACTCTGGAGATGTTAACAGGCAGTCCAAAACCCAAATGTTCTGTGGTCAGTAAATACCACCTCCAAACCTGCTCCTGGCAACTGTCACACACACGGCCACATTAAAGGTCAGAGAAGGGCCCCCGGAAAACACGAACCTGTTTAATTGTATTTAACCCATCAACAAACACAGTTATTTACAAAAGAGGAGGCTTTTCATTTTTGACACTCCAAAACACATTTCCTGGAAATGTTTTCCCCAAGGGATGTTCAGGAAGCCATAGCCTAGATCACGAACAGAAGACTCAGGGTTGGAAGGAGCCCAGCGATCAGAGTGCCCAACCTGCAGTCCAGGAGCCCTTTGCCGCTCTGTGATGTTTCCATCATGATCCACCCACACTGGGCTCCAGACCCAGCTGGACCGGGCCTTGGAGAGCACTTCACCCAGCCCTCTCAGTGCCTCGCACAGAGCTGGGCACACTTCCATTTCTGTTGAAAGGCTTTCCCCGGAGGTCACAGAGAAAGGTTAAGGGGAAGCCCCAGGCCTAGACTTTGTAGCCCAGGGCTCTGGTCACCTCTCCTCCCAGAATCCTCTTCTCCAGTCTCAGAGACAGAAGCTGCTTTATTTATTTTTATTTTTGTTTTGGCTGCACCACATAGCATATGGGATCTTAGTTCCCTGACCCGGGAAAGAACCCACGCCCCCTGCAGTGGAAATGTGGAGTCTTAAACCACTGGACTGCCAGGGAAGTCCCAGACAGAGGCTGCTTTAATTATCAAAAGAGTCCTCTGATATAGTAGAAGTAGTAAAACACAGTGGTTAAAGTGTAAATTCTGGAGCCAGTATGCCTCGGTTTGAATTTTGGCTTCATTACGTACTCACTGTGTGACTCTGAGAAAGCCACTTAACCTCTCTGGGATTTAGTTTCCCCCTTTTGTAACCAGAAAGAGTAAGAACAAGGCTGCTGTGAAGAGTAAAGGAAGTGAGCTCTTATATACAAGGCACACAGACCAGCTCACTCCAGGTCACAGCTGTGGAAACTAAACTGATGGAAGATCAGTTACTTATCTAAGGCTAGAAAGTAGCAGACCAGGAACTAAAGCCAGGCCTGGCTGACTCCAAAGCCTGCTGTTTCCACTGGACTGCCACCCTTAGCACTGCAGGGTCCTAGCACCAGTCCATTGCCCTGCGTACCTGTGAACTTCCGCTTCCAGCCAGAAGCTGGATCATCTGTTGCATGAGCTGCTGCTGAGCGCTGGAGGCCCCTGCTGGAGATGACGTGACTGGGAGGGCTGGCGACGAGGTGGGCGCCTCAGGCGCAGACCCGGCATTGCTGCCTGCCGAGGATGCTGGGGGCCGGGCCATCCCAAAAGAGCCAAGGCTGCAGGCAGGAGAGACCGAGAAGGGGGAGATGGCCTCTGAGAAAGGGTGGGAACGTGAAATCCAGCAGGAAAAGCAGTTGGAAGAAATAGGAGAACAGATCCTCAGGGACTCGAGGGCTGCTGAGAGCCGCAGGAAAAGGGCTGGGGGTGAGGGGGGAGCCAGACCCCTGCTGCCCACTTGCCCCGCCCTCACCTGGGCACCAGCCCTGGGGCCTCGGTCTGCAAGGTCTGCAGCCCCTGCTGGATTTGCAGCAGTGCCTGCATGGCTCGGGGATTGGTGAGGACGGAGAGTGACTCTGGGTTCTGCATCTGGTGGGAAACGACATGGAAAGGCGACAGGAGGTGGCAGGAGACGGGAGGTGGCCTAGACCCTGAGTCCACAGCCAAGCAAGGTCCCTCCCTAAGCCCCACCCCCTGGGCCTCTGGGTCTACCTGGGTGGCCCTCAACCTCCACCCTCTAGGCTCCTCACTTACCTGCTGCAGGAAGACTGGGAGCTGCAGGCGGAGCTGCTCCTGCAGCTGGGGGTTCCCCGCAAAGAGCGGCACGTTCACCATCATCTGCCAGGGTGAAGGTAGCAGGGGGAGGCCTGGGCCTACCCACCCTCACCATGCCCCCACCGCCTCATCTCCCTCAGCACCCCACCACTGTAGGAAACCGGGCCAGCTTTTCCAAGGAGCTCAGAGTATCCTGAAGTCCTAGGTGGGACAGTGAGAGGAACTGGAACTATACTCTGGACAAGGACAAGAGTCAGAAGCCAGTCTGATGAGGATGATAGTAGCGAGCATTTCTGAGTACACAGGGATTACTCTGTGCCAAGCCATGCGCTAAGCACTTTATATTATTAACTCGCTTAACCCTCACAACTCCGAGGCAGGTACTGCTGTTATTACCATTTTACCGATGAGGAAACTGGGGATAAATAACTTGCCTGGCTCATGCAGCTAGGAAGTGGTAGAGCTCAGTACAGAAACCCAGGCAGTCTGGCTCTGGAGCATTTTGATCATTACAAGTCACAGCCCCCGGCACACTCCCCCTCATGCCAGTCCCATACCTGAGCAGCAAAGTCGGGGTTCTGGGCAAGCGTTTGCATCATGCTGCGCATGTAGGGGGCTGAGATCACGTTCTGCATCAGCTGGGGGTTCTCAGAGATCTGCTGGAGGAGGGCCTGCATTTCTGGGCTGTTGAACATCCCTAGGATAGGAAGGGAAAGAAACAAAACAAGAGAAAAAGGGTCCAAATGGAAACCAGATGCCTGACTTCAGTCTACCTCACTTCAGGCACTGAGCGGTTGCAGAACTCAGAAAGGCAGCAGTACAGTGGACGCCCACGTCCTGGGGAGTGGGTCCAAGTCTCTCCTGACCCTGAGGTCATCTTGCCTTGCTTTGGTCTGGCTCCCTCACCATCTGCTCTGCTATGATCAAGCCGGTTACAAACTGGGTCTGATTCCTATCCCTCTGTTCCTGCCACAGGTCAGATAATGTCAGAGTTGGAAAGGATTTCACTAAAGATGACCCAGATCAATGGTTTTCAAACTTGTCATAGCAGCAGAGACCCTTTCCTCAAACCAAATCTCATTAGGAATGCAGGTATGTCAACGGTCTGGTTGGAGCTGGGGCGGGAGGCCGGGAGCCTTTCCCATGTGGCCTTCCCCCAACCTGGCGATGGTCCAGACCCCTCAAGACTCAGCAGTATAATTCTGCAACCATGGGTCAGGGTCAAGTCCCTTATTTATGAAATAAGCATATAGAGGGGAAGGGACTTTCCCGACCAAGATATTCCCGAGTACAGAGAAATCATGGCATCTACCAGACATCCCTAGGGCCATCTATAGTCACAGTCTTGATAAACAGGGCATCTCTCAGGGTTGTGCAGTGCATAACCTACACTTCTGTACAAGGCAGCTCTGCACATCCCCCTCGCCCAGCCTCACATCTACCCGTCCCTCATTCCTCTCACACACCCACATCCCCAGTCTAACCCATTTACACTGGATAATACCAGCAGAGTTGAAAGAGCTTAGAAAGTGGGGCCTGGTTCATTCATAAGCCTCTACTTAGGTTGCTCTTGGGGACACTAGGACGGGGTTAGAACCTAGCCTCGCCCTCTGAGGGGTGAAGCCACTACTGCAGGCCACAGAGCTCTGTCTGTGGCTCTGACACACTCTCACCTGTCTTCAACATTCTGGAGCAGTGTGAACCCCCTTCAGGCCTGGGGCAGGGGACTGCCCTGGTGACCCCACTCAGCTCCTCCCACCCCAGGACATACCTGACCCCAGGCTAGCCGCATTGATCCCAAAGGGATTGGAGACTGTCGGGTGCACCTGGCTGGCCCCTGATCCTCCGGTGCCCTCCCCACCGGACCCGGGGGCCTGGGAGGCGGGGGGCGAGGGGCTCCAGGGGTTAGGGAGGGGCTCTCGATTCTCAGTCCGCAGAGGCTGGGAGGATGAGCTCTCGGAGTTCCCGGCCAGGGAAGAGAAGGGGTTGTTGCCAAACTGGGAGGAGGGAAAGGTTTTGGGTTAAGGACTGAAACAAATCAGGGAGAAGGGCTAGGCCCTTTCTTAAATCTTCTCACCTAATAGCCTCCCCGTCCCCAGGAAAGGGAGAGAGATCTAAAACTGTGCAGGTCCTCATGTCAGCTTCTGGCCTCACAACAGGTGACTTCACCCTCACCCTGCAAGGTGGCAGTTGGCTGACACTAATGACTGGATAACTGAACCCCTCAGATAACCGGAAACCACCCCCGCCCCCCCATCTCCCCTGGTGGCTCCAAATATTTGCTTTCTAGTCTTCTCTGTGCGCTATAGTTCTTGACACACACCTTTCCTAGTGTGCAGCGAGATACTTGTTTTCCTTAGCTCTTAAGGGGCAGAGACAATGTCAGATTCACCTTTGCACTCCTGGCCCCTGACACTAGTAGGTGCTCAATAGGTAACTACTGGCTTGATGGGAGCTGACTCTACTCCAACCCCTATTTGCCGTCAGCTCTCCCTTTTCCAGCCACCTTAGCCCAAGTCTACCTCCGCTGAACCTTCCGCACCTCCAGATCCCCCATGTGGCATTCTGCCCATCCAGGCACAGCACAGTGGAGCCCCTCAGCACGGGCACACCTCTGGCTGAGCACCCTTCCCTAGGTCTCCTCTGTGGCTTCCTCCATGTAATCTCTTCTTTCTCCTCTCCACCCCCATCTTCTCAGACTGGCTGCTTCAGCTAAACAGTCCCCCTTAGCACCAGGCCCCCTAGGTGTTACTCAGGATTGTCTCAGGGTCTGCACCCCACTACATGATGGGCTGCCTGAGGTGGCACCCGAAACTGCATCTGAACCTTCTCCCTCTGGACCCGCTGATAGCCAGGAAAGAGCTCTGTATGAGGCCTGTGATGGCTGAGGGAGCCTAGGCCTCTTCCCCTTGCTCAGCCTCCCTCTCCTGTTCCCAGGCAGGCCTTACCCTTACCCTTACCTGAGCAGCCTCAGCCCCACCGCACCAGGGAGTTTCATATCCAGTTACTTTTCCTGTTTATTCAAACAGGGGGCCAACTCCTGCTCTGAGCTGTGGTCCTTTGCCCTACCAGATGCCTGTTCAGATAACAGGGTTTGCAGGCCAGGGAACATGTACCACAGTTTCAGTCTTTGTCATCATTGCAGATTTCCTGTTCTGGTAACTTGCCTAGCACTCAACCCCACCTAGTTCTGGGTCCTGCTTTGCTCTTACACCCTAAGGCCTAAATCTCTTTGCCAGAACTCCCAAAAGTGATAACAACTGCCATTTATTGAGCACCTACTATGTGCCTGACCCATTCATTCTAATGCTTATAATATCCCTCTAATACACCAGTTCTCAAAGTGTGGTCCTAGGACCTCTGCAAGGTTTAAAAACAATTTTTATAACCCTAAGACATTATTTGCCTTTTTCACTCTCATTCTCATTCTCTCATAAGTATTCAGGGGTGTTTTCCAAAGGCTACATAACATGTGACAACACAGTGGACTGAATGCAGAAGCAGATCTGATCTGAGAACCCAGCTACACAGCCAGACGTTCAAGGGATCTGCAAAAATGTCACACAAGGCCGTTCTTTCCTCTAAAGTTTTGTTTTGGGAAATAAAGTTGTTTTTTTTTTTAAGAGCATGCTGGTTATATTAATGTGCAATGGGTTTACTGTTATTTTTAAATGAGTTCATAAATATTTATTTAAATTCTCAGTTTTAATTTCAGATTCAGTGAATATCAATAGACCTAACCCACAAAAACAAAACCTCCTTGGGGTCCTAACTATATAAAGGGGTCCAGAGTGGGATCCCCTAGTAATCTAGTGGTTAGGTCCCCATGCTTCCGCTGCAGGGGATGCAGGCTTGATCCCTGGTGAGGGAACTAAGATCCCACATGCTGTGCAGTAAGGCAAAAAAATATATATATATATTTTTAATAAATAAATAAAGGGATCCAGAGACCAAAATGATTGAGGACAATGCTATAATACATTGTCTCCATTTTGAAAATGAGGCAGCAGAAAACTCAGGGAGGCTTAAGCAACTCACTTAAAATCACACCACTGAAGAATGGTGGAGCAGGTATTTGAATGCAGGCTTGTTGTTGCCAAACACTGTTCTTTTAGCTGAGCCAGTGGTTCTCACACCTTAAAGTATATCAGAATTAGCTGAGGGGTTGTTATAAGCCTTGCTCAACTACTTGAATTTTTTTTTTAACCAGGTACATGCATTACTTTGATATACATTTTAAATTAAATACTTAAGTAAAATAAAACTTAAATAAACTAAAAACCCACAGGTAATCTTCATAAGCACTTTCTTTCAATTCCTATATGCACTTTCTAAAATTTGAAAGAGCAATGCCAATAATCATCAAGATGATGGTGAAGAATAAGCTGCAGGGGGGAGGGGAAAGTCACCCTACCTGATGCCAAGGCTTAATTAAGACAACGTGGTATCATTATAGGGACAGAGCCAGCAAGGCAAACACTAAAGAATCTGCCTGCAGCATAGGAGACCTGGGTTTGATCTCTGGGTCTGGAAGATCCTCTGGAGAAGGGAATGGCAACCCACTCCAGTATTCTTGCCTGGAGAATCCCATGGACAGAGGAGCCTGGCAAGTTACAGTCCATGGGGTCACAAAGAGTCGGACACGACTGAGCGAATAACACTACCACTAGTGATGCCATGAACAAGAAATCTGTTGGGATGGCAAGGACTGCTCAGGACATGGTGATTTTTCCTTTCCACAAGGAAAAAGTATTGTGAGGTCCCACTCTCCTACCTGGGTGCTGGTTGTGGGGGCAGGCTGTTCAGTTTGTGAAAATCCATCAAGCTGAACACTTAGGATATGTGTACCTTTCTGCAACTATATTATTCTTCAAATGAAACATTTTTAGATGTTTTTAAAAAGCAAGTCTAAAATTATACAAACAGCAAAGGTTGAAAAAATATGCAAAATGATGCCACAGATTATTTATGGATACATACATAGGTAATAAAAGAATCAAAATGACAAACACCAACTTCAGGGTGGTAGTGGCTCCGAGAGGGAAAGAGAGGCATAGGATGGGGGAAGGGCATGTGTAGCTTGCAATTCCAGGTGTAATATCTTATTTGCTAAAGATATCTAGGAAAATACACAAAATACTAAAAACATTCATTAACTCCAGGATAGAAAAGAGAGGGTTGGGAGAAGAAAATAGAAGGATCCCTTTTGTATGCTTTTATTAAGCTTGGATACCTTTCCACACTTTTTAAATATCCTTCTGTTTAATTTGTGTAACTTCTGAGTTTTGAAACAGGTAAATGCATAATGCATTTTGTGTAAATTAAGCTTTAATTTGAGAGAATGCTATACTTTTTGTATATTTGAAAAAAATTCACAAAACATTTTTGAAGGCACACATTCCCAAGGCTTAATTCCAGAGATTGATTCAGTATCTCAAAGGTGGGAACCAGGAACCTCATGATTAACAAGCACCCCAGGCGCTTCTGATGCAGGTGATCTGTGGACCACACTTGAGACACACCGTGGAAGGGTGGGCTCTTTGACCTCAGGCCTGCCCCACAACCTTTGAGCCCTTAGCGCAAGAAGTCTGTCAGAACAATCTCAAGGTCCTTGGATACTACACTGCCCCCATGCCCTAGGGACCTCTGCTATCTTCTGCCCCATGCCGAGATGGACCGTCCTTAGCCATGCCCCGTGAAAACCACCCTCAAGCCAAGGCCTACTCTCAGGGCACTGGGGAAGGAAAGAGGAGCAGACAGCACCTCAGGCTTGCCTGGGTCCGGGGTAGGTGATCCCGAGTTCAGACTGCCCTCCCACAGCCCAGCCCCTGGCCCCACCTGCTCCCTGGCAGCACTAAACATGGGCTCCTGGATGTCCGTGTACATGCGGCGGAGGGCATTATACCCTCCAGGGATGCTCTCCAGGTTGCTTAGAGCCCGGTCCTGGTTCCGCATCATCTCCTGCATCATGGCTGGATTGCGAGCAAGCTCCATTGTCTGGTGGAAAAGGGAAAGAGAGAGAATGACTCTGGAACCAGGAGGTCACCAAGCTTGAAAAAGAGTGGGCCTTGAAGAGGGGGACCAGGACTAGGATCCAGGGCCCAGGAACTGACCCAGAGTGGCTGGGAGGAGGGTGAACTGGATTTCCTTTCTCTACTGACATCTTGGCTCCAACCCTGCCTCTCTGTGGGTATTCTGGTTGACTTTGGGGGTATAATGATCCCAGATGGGGTGAGGGCAGCAGCTTTCCTCCCTCAGGTTCAGGGGATCCGCAGAAGTATCAGGGAACACAAGGAAGTTAAATAAGAAAGGACATGAGAGGGACTTCCCTTGTGGTCCAGTGGCTAAGACTCCAAGCTCCCAATTCAGGGGGCCCTGTGTTTGATCTCTAGCCAGGGAGCTAGATCCCACATGCCCCAACTAAAGATCCTGCATGAAGACCCAGCACAGCCAAGTAAATAAGCTAAATAAATATTAAAGAAGAAAGAAAAGACATGAGAAAGAGGAGGAAGCAAAAGAGAAAATTAACATCTATTGAACAGTTACTACATATAGGCACTGAGCTAAGTAATTTACAGAATTCAAGTCACTTAATCCCCATGATAACCATCCCAAGTATGTTTTTCTGTCCCTGTTTAGCAGATAAGAAAATAGGCTCAGAGACTCACTGCCTAGCACCCACAGTCAGTTAGCGGTGGAGACAGGGTTCAAGGCCGGGTTGGTCTGTCTGACCAAAACTAGATTATGGCTTCTAAAAAACGACCACAAATTGGTGGGAGGAGAGGATTCAAGCTGGGATGATGCTACCAACACCTTCTGGATCTCACTACAGGTCTTTGGCCTCACTGAGTCTTGAGAAATAGGATGAGGGCTTCCTCTTAAGAGTAATGTCTCACTCTCAATAACGAGGGACAGTGAGCACAGCGGCTTCTTGTTCCCATCCACTGGAAAGCTTTTCCTGTCCTTCTTCCTAAATCTGCTCCATACATGCCTCTTCTAAGACACTTGTATGTCTTTGATAAGCCTCTGATATCTTATTCCACAAGTCATTCATTTACTAAGTACTTATTGAGTGGTAACTCTACACCAGGTACTATTCTAGGCAGTGAACAAAACATTTGCAAATTCTTGCCCTTCTGGGATTTACCTTCTGGTGAGCCCAGCACTAGCCTCCACAGTTCTGCTAAGATCATCTACCCTCGTCCCCTAGTGGGTGGCCACAAGACGGAGCTCCCAAAGACCAACACCAGACCCCCTTGCCTGGGTCTTCCTTACCCACCTAACCCTCCCTTATCCACCTGGCCCTGCCTAGCCACAAAGGATCTCCAATCCTATTTTCCATTCCCAGGAGGCCTTTGTGCTTGCTATCCCTTAGCCCTGAATACTCTTCTCTTTTTTCCCCTCCGGTTCATTCTTCCTCTTTTGGGTCTCTGCTTGGGCAACACTTCCTTTATGGCCCCCTCTGAGCCCTAGGGTAGGGTCAGGAGCCCTTCTGTGTACTCCTAAGGGACCCTGTGACCATCTCTATGATAGTACTATCCACGCTGTACTATAAATGCCTTCTTACTTGTCCTACTTCCCTTTGAGACCAGAAGTTCCTGGGGGGCTTCCCTGGTGGTCCAGTGATTAAGAATCCACCTGCCAACGGAGAGGACACAGGTTTGATCCCTGGTCTGGGAATATCCCACATGCCGGAGAAGGCAACGGCACCCCACTCCAGTACTCCTGCCTGGAAAATCCCATGGACGGAGGAGCCTGGTGGGCTGCAGTCCATGGGGTCGCTAAGAGTTGGTCGCGACTGAGTGACTTCACTTTCACTTTTCACTTTCATGCATTGGAGAAGGAAATGGCAACCCACTCCAGTGTTCTTGCCTGGAGAATCCCAGGGACGGGGAAGCCTGGTGGGCTGCCGTCTGGGGGGTCGCACAGAGTCGGATACGACTGAAGCGACTCAGCAGCAGCATGGAGCAACTAAGCCTGTGCACCACAACTGCTGACCCTGAGCTCCAGAGCCCAAGAGCAGCAACGACCAAGCCCACGAGCTGCAGCTACTGAAGCCCGTGTGCCCTAGAGCCCATGCTCTGCAACAAGAGAAGCCACTGCAATGAGAAGACCGCAACAAAGAGTAGCCCCCACTCGCAGCAACTAGAGAAAGCCCACACAGCAACAAAGACCCAGCATGGCCAAAAATAAATAAATAAATAAAACAAATCTAAAAACAAAAAGAAGTAGTTTCTAGAGAGCTAGGCCTATGTCTTTTCATCACTGTACCCCCAGCGCTCAAAACATGGCTGTTTGAATGAATGAACAAATCAAGGTAGGAAAAGGTAAGACAGGGCACAGCTGGGTGCCTGGGGTCCTCCACGCCACCCCCCCCACCAACCTTCTCTCAGACCCACCTGCCTCATAAGCTCAGGGTTGTTGAGCATGTGACTGATCTCGGGGTTCCGCTCCATCAGCTGCTGCATCTGGGGGTTGGCCATGATCATGTGGCGCATCAGGTCGGGGTTAGACATCATATCCTGGACCAGGGGGTTCTCCATGATCTGCGACAGCATCTCAGGATTGGACATCAGCTGCCTCTGCATCTGCTGCTGCAGCTCCATGAAGTTGGCAGAGCCCAAGCCCAGGCTACCCAAGCCCAGGATGCCCCCAAAGCCAGCTGTGGGGGAGGGGAGCGGGGTCAGTTTGTCTCAAGACTCTTCTACCTGGCCAGAGCCACTGAAATCACATGAAGGAACCAGGGTGGGCCCCCTCTGCTTCTCACATCTCCCTTTCTCAGTCATTTCCATAGACTCAGCCCTGATCTGTTGCTGGCAAAGAGATGGGCGCCTACTAGACTGAGATCTCTTTGACGGCCGAGGCTGACAGGCAGGCACGGTACTGAACACAGACAGGACAATCAGTGACGGCCTCCCGAATGAGCAAATAAATATTTCCCAACTGGCTACTGTTGGCCCCACCTTTTCCCCAAACTCCAACACCCTCTCCCAGGGTTTTCCACATGCCCAGCCCCATTTCTCCCTTCACCCTCAATATTTCACCATGCTCCCTCTTCTGGAAAGCCCTTGCAGATTGGTTTCCTCCCCACTTGGCTCAAGCACCAGTGTCTGGAACCCTATGTTCAGGGGCCCCAACCCCCATCAGATCAGGAGCAGGGATCAATATTCCCCTCTTCTTGGCCTCTCTCCCACGCTATAGACTGTAACAGTATGGTGCCTTTCTCCCTAAAGGCTTACAGAGTATGGATGCAGTGGCACTGGGAGGTCCCTCCCCAGTCCCTGGGGAGGTACCCCCTCCACTGCCCCTTCGGCTTCCACTGCCTGTATCTGAAGTGGCACTTCCGGAAGTGGAGGGCTGGGCAGATGTGGCGGGTGAAGCAGGGGTGGTGGAGGGGGCTGAGGCTGGGTCTGGGGTGGAAGGGGAAGAAGCAGTGGCAGTAGCTGGATCTTGAACCCTGAGAAAGAAAGAAAAATCTTCATTGAAGTGGACACAAAAGGGAAGACCACGATTTCTACATGTGCTGTGCAGCTACAACCCTAAACCAAGCCACCTCTGAGGTAACCCTGTGGCTGGGGAAAGGTGACGCTGAGGGCAGTCAGGAAATCGGACAGAGGGAGAAAGGAGCCAGTATCCTCTGTTTCCAGGTCATTTAGGGCGAGGTAAGTCAAGTTCCCTGGCCCTGCAGGTCCGATCACAGGGCCTTCGGGCAGCCCATCGAAGAGCCACCTTCCTGGGTCTTGGCATTCCAGACTTTCCACAGGCACATGCTTGAACAATGGGTGAGAAAGTGTCAGATGGGGAAAAACAAAGAAAGCCCAATCTGAAGCTGGACCTGCTCCTCTCCTGAACTTACTTCTGAGGGGTCTTGATGACCAGATGAACAGTGAGCCCATCCTTGATCCCATGCTGGTTCAGTGTGTCCCCATCCTTGAGGATCTTGCCTGCGAAGATCAGGACCAGCTGATCCTGCTGTGCCTTAAATCTCCGGGAGATTTCCTCTTTAAACTGTGATCAAGAGGCAAAGGTCACTGTGGAGGCTGCCTGGGCTCCACCAACCAGGGACCCTGCCTCTCCTTCAAAGCTTCTGCATTCCCTTGCTCCCACCTCTAGTCGTGGGAAGTCCTTTTAGCAGTCTTGACTGCATCCCTCCAGCTGAAATTAAGCGGCTCCTTTCTTAACCAAGGGAGCTGGACCAGTGAGAGGCTCCTCTCAGCAATACTCCAGGGTCTCTCACCCTCCCAAGCCCTGCTTCTATCTGCCATTCCCTCTTCAGTCCCAAGTTCCCCCTGAGGGTACTACCTGGGAAGTTCTCTCATGGAAACTCCTTGGCCCAACCCTGTCTCCCCTCAGCCTTCTCTCTTCAGACTTCAAGTCTCTCTCCTCTCTTTATTCCCAGTTTTCTTGTAACAACTACAACAAATAAGTCCCAGTTATTTATAACAGCACTAACTATACATGTTAATTATTATCTCCATTTCAGAGACCAAAAAACTGAGGATTAGAGCAGTTAGATAACTTGCCCTGGGCAAACTGGAACTCAGGTCTTCACATCAAAGCCCAGGCTCTTCTTAACCAAACACACGCTGCGGGGTGGAAGGGCGGGACGGGGATAGGGAGCTCTCAATTAGAGCTGATTTCAAATTCAGCTTTACAGGCAAAAATTATTTAAATTATGGAATGTGGTCATTTTATAAGGTCGGGGGTAGGGGCAATGATGGCAATAAAGGCTGGCTGGGGAGAGTTGGACTCCCCAAACCTATTACACACACCGTCCCCGCCCCCCATCAACCCAAGCAAATCAAACACACACTCTAAAGTAGAGGGTGCACTTGCTAAGCAAAGGCAGCTTCCAGACCCCTCCCTTCCAATCAGACGCCTATCTTAAGCCCCGCCTCTGTGAAATTCTGGAGCAGCCACAGGGAGGTGGTGAACACAGGCAATATTCCCTCATTCACTCATTCAACACATTTTACTAAGCACCTACTTGCACACTGTGTAAATCCCAGAGGGGCTGAGAATCAAATGTATCCACTTTAATTTGAAAGCGTAGGAAAGATCCAGGCAGAGGGAAATCCTCCCCCCACCGACCAGGCGTCAGTATTCTGGGCGTTCTCTGAGTCGCACAGTAGGTGCCCAGAGTTCTCCCCAACCTGCGCCCCGCCGCCTACTCTCCGGGCTCAGCACCTGGCCCGGCCCCCACTCTGCCTCTGCGCCTCGAATCCCGACCAGTAACTGGGGCGAACACTCCTCTCAAACCTAGGGTCCTCCCCCCTTCCCAGTGCAAGGTGTCCTCTCTCCACTCTCCACCACGCCCCCAGCTCAGGCCACAAGGCAAACCCCGGCCTCCCTTCCCCAAC